>VXBL01005420.1:7413-25527 GCA_013400195.1 Aramus guarauna | reverse complement strand
GATGTGAACTGGGGGGGTAGGAGGGAGAAGGAGCTGGGGTGAGAAAGGGGTGTAGGGAGGGCTGGGGGGGCAGCGCTTGGGGCTGAGCTGGTAGGGAATTGGGGGGGCTGGGTGTTGTCAGGGCTGGGTCTGGGTATCAGGGTGGTCAAACAGCGAGTGAAAGTGGTTTTAGGAACATTCCTGCCACCTTCCCAGTCCTGTGAGATCCCGGTGCTGGTGGCTGGGGGTCAGGTGGGCCCTGAGGGCACAGATGGGTCCTTGGGGTGACGGAGCCTGCTCCCTCCTCTCTGGGCACCTTGGCCAGCCCCAGCGGTTCCCACTCCTTCCCCGAGGCTTGGCTGTGTGCCCGTAGGCAAGGCTGCTTTTGGAGGCTCTTCCCAAGGAAGAGCAGAGTCCAGATAGGGCTGTGCTTTTCCTGCCAGCAGTGCTGTGCAGTGGACGCGTCGTCATGGCCCTGTGCTCCCCTCCAGCGAGTCGGTGGGTGCGGGGCTGTTTCAGGCACCTGCTGGGTGACACACTTTAAACGAGGGGCCGTCCCCATCCATCCGCTGGAGAAGCCAGTTGGACTGAGCCCTGTGCTGCTTCTGCGACGTTTTTTCTCTTCCGTTTGCAGGTCGGAGTGGAACAGATCAAATCCCTGGGGAATTCTGTCCCCCAGGTGCAGGAGAGGGCAGGGCACAGCCCCTCGACGGCTGTTGATGCAACTTGTCCGTCTGTTTGCGCAGATCACTGCCGAGGAGTCGGAGGATGACCTGCTGTGCAGAGAGGAGCGAGCAGATGCCCGGCTCAGCAAGCGGGCTGCAGCAGGAGGGAAGAACAAAGGGGCTGTACCTGAAGAGGCTGAAGGCGATGGGCAGAGAGATGAGGAGGAAGCAGAGCAGCCGGACCAAACGGTAACTAAACGGTGGTATCTAGTGATGATGGCGGTTGCCGTGGGTTGTGGTTTAACCCCAGCCGGCAGCGAAGTGCCTCGCAGCTGCTCATTCGTTTCCCCCCAGTGGGATGGGGGAGAGAATTGGAAGAGGAAAAAGTGAGAAAACTTGTGGATTGAGATAAAGACAGTTTAATAGGTAAAGCAAAAGCCGCACACAAGCAAAGCAAGCCAAGGAATTAATTTCCCACTTCCCATGGGCAGGCAGGTGTTCAGCCATCCCCAGGAAAGCCGGGCTCCATCATGTAGCAGTGAGTTGGGAAGGCAAACGCCATCACGCCAAACATGCCCCCTTTTTTCTTCTTCCCCCAGCTTTACGTGCTGAGCATGATGTCATACGGTATGGAATATCCCTTTGGTCATTTGGAGTCAGCTGTCCCAGCTGTGTGTCCCCCAACTCTTTGTGCACCCCTGGCTACTCGCTGGCGGGGGCGGGGTGAGGAGCAGAAAAGGCCTTGACTGTGTGTAAGCACTGCTCAGCAGGAACAGAAACGTCCCCGTGTTACCAACACTGTTTCCAGCACAAATCCAAAGCACAGCCCCGCACTAGCTACTGCGAAGAAAATGAACTCTGTCCCATCCAAAACCTGCACAGCATGCGAGGCACAGAGAGGTTTCTTGTCTCCCTGGCTGCGCTGAGGAGCTTTGTGGTGACAGACAAGGGCGTTTCTTGTCCCTTGCGCCTGGGTTTTGTCAGGGGCTGAGGAGGTGAGCCTCAGGGGAGGGATGCATGGAGGGAGCTTAAACCCAGGGGCTTGGCGCTCCGTATCTGGAGGAGAATGAGCAGTTTGGGTTTGTGCCTGGGATCCGGGGAGATGTTACAGCCGTGGAGGGGAGGATACTGAGGAAAATCTTGTGCTGAGGTCAGGCAGAGCACGCAGGAAGGAAAGCACTCAGGATTCTGAAACAGAGATGGCTCCTCTGCTCCCTTTGCTGTACGATTAATTGAGCTCTGCGCCGTACGTGGGGCTGGGCTGGTGGGTAAATGCTCGGTGAGATGTTTGCTTTGGAGCAGGTGAGGTGAAGACTCCAAGCGATGTAAACTAAATACTAAACCTACTCTTTCCTGGAGCACGTGGTAGTTTTGTGTTCACATCTCCTCTGTGGTCTGTATCAGCTCCAAAGTGTCTCCTTGCAGAACTCCTGCAGAAGCAGGAAAGGGGCATTTTAATTAACAATTTGACATTGCAAATCTAGTCCGTATCTCACTGGAGATGAGGGTGGGGAGGAGCGAAGGGGGATCGGCCCCCCGGCCTCACCCGTTGGGGCTGCGTGCCCGTGGGTTTGGGAAGGAGCAGACACCACTGTGTGCGTGGTCCAGCTGTGCTGGTGGCCTCAGTCGGCCCAGGCATGGCTTGGGAATGCTCAGGATGTGCGGCGTGAGCTCTGCTTGACCAGTCCCCGCGTGAGTGGAGGCTCCAGCCAGCCCTGACCTGGTGAATTTGCTGTGTAAACGCTGCAGGAAGCACCTGCTGCTTCTCTCGGAGCTTCCCAGTAGAAACATGGGAGCCCTTGGCGGGCGTCTCCTCGCCGTTTGGTAGATCCAAATCAGGGCTGCGCGTTCCCCTGGTTCTGAAACCAGCTCGGGAGCTGTGGGCTTGTTCTGGTAATGCTGGTACTGACTGTGTGACCTGCATAGATCCTAGAAATGTGGTTTTTAGCTCTGTACGCCCTGGGGAAGAGCCAGCATGGACAGCAGTGTGCCTGTTGCGTTGGGGAATGCCACACGGCATCGGGAGCTGAAGTGGCTGCGTCGGCTGCGAGAGGAGCTTGGATTGCGTGGTGCTTTTGGGCACCTGTTGGTTTCTGTGGAAGTCGGAGTGACTGGAGAAACTGTCGTGCTCACTAGAAAAACAGAAATAAATAAAGTTTACTCGAGGGAGTGAAGTAGGGCTGAAACGTTTCTTCCGCACCTGGCGTACCTAAGCTGTTTCTTGCCTGGTTTTGTAGTCTTGGACATTGATGTGGAAGTCAGCTGAGATTTAACCCTTGTGTTTGTAAACCTTTGGTGTTGTCCTCCGTTTTTCTGCTTGTGTCTTAATTTTTGCTCGCTGTCAAACTTGAAAGGATAAATATGGGTTTCAGTGAAGGTTCTCCTGGGGTGCTCATCCCTGTGGGAAATGCTCCTCTCCCTGTGAAGCTTTCATCCCTGCAGCCTGTGGGCATCCTCTGACAGCTGTTCCGTTTCTCTTTGCAGCCTGTGTTGAGTAACAAGCCACGAAAGAAAAAAAAGAAAAGGAAAACCAAGAAAACTTCAGCAGGGGAGACTCTGGTAGGTCTGCGTTTGCTCTGGGAGTTAGTGGCTGTGCTCATTTCTGCATTGGGATTGACAAAGTGGCTACCCTGAGGTGGTCGCTGAAAAGATTTTGAGGTAAAAGTGTACCTTTTTGCATTGTACTGATTTAAAATTACGAAATGGCAACAGCAGCTTTTGACTGTGGTCCTTGAAGCAGCTGGGACTGGTGCAGCTCAGCTGCGGATGGTTTGAGCTGAAATCCTCACAGCTGCATCTTCTTTCATCTCTGCTTCGAGGCTTTGCACGGGAGGGGGTGCTGTGCGAGAAATTTTGCATTTTCATTATATTTTCCTTGCCCTACTTGGGTAGCTCTCCTGGCTCTGCAGAGCCATACAGAGCTCTCACTGCCAGCCGTCATTCGCGTTCCCTTCTCCTCCATGCACGGCCACAAACCTTCCCTGTAGTTTGCCGTCCGATAGCCGAATGCTGACAGGAAGATCCGCTAGCGCGTTATCAGGAAAGGTGCTGCCAAGCATTCTTCCCGTGGGACCTGCTGCGTCCCCTCAGTGATGAGGGGAGCAAGGGGATGGTGATTGTCTCTAAGCTGTCTGCCCCTAAGGAAGGGAGCTTGAAGTGAGAAATCTATCCAGTGCCTGTGCCTGTTGTGGATAAAACTAAGACACAAATGTGTACGCTTGAATATACTTTACCTACTTGAGCTAGGCTAGGAGACTAAATGGATTACGGTCTTTGGTCTTTTAAATTCAATAGAAATAAAGTTCAATTGGGAGCTAGTTTTCTGCTAAGGTTTAAGACTCTGAACTACTCACTCAGGGGAGATGCTTGGCTAAACATCCTGACCCCCAGCATGCTGACGTGCTGAACGAGTGAGCCGTGACTCCGGCGTAGGTGCCCAGCTGGCCGCCGCCTCCCTGGGAATTCAGCTGGGCGAGTTCAGAGCAAGTTACTGAGGCAGAAAACCCGAGCAAAGATCCCGTTTCCTCTCCCAGTCCAAGAATAACGAGCAATAGGGTGTCATCTGCCAGCTGCAGCCTCTAGGGAGACTTAATACCCAGAACCAGGCAGTTTGATTTGCTAGCTAGAGATAATACTACCTTTGTTCAAGCGCTTGAATGCAAAGCACGTTACAAACTTTTCATGTAGCCACTCCATGCGGAGTGGCTATATTTAGCTGGAAAAGGCAAGCTCACAGTGCTATTTGGGTGTCGTGAATGGAATTCCGTGTTCCACCCACGTACATCATGAGGAGGATGTGAAACAGCCGCATAAGGAATGCGTCACTTGCTATTTGTAGGGAAAAATAGAGGAAAATCAGGATAAAAGTGTTATACAACTGTTGAGCGTGCACTGCTGGTTATAGTCTTCTGGCCGTTAGAAGACGGGTCACAGCAGTAACTTAGTGTTTCTGTGGAAAGCAGACAGTAAAGGCTGATTATTGAAATATTTATCATTAAAATCAGCACCCCAACATTTCATCATAGGGATTGTGGTATAAATAAACCAGGCAAAACCCAGCGAAGGCTGGGTGGGAAGGGGCCGACCAGAGACCAGGCACACACAGACCTGTGTTGGGCTAGAAGGAACTCCCGTGGCCAGCTCTTGCCCGTGCTGGATATATTCTGCTGGCATGTTGGCATTCGTGATGGTGTGAGGAGCAACTTCACGGTAGTGTGATGCTTTGAGCGAGCGGAGAAGAGCAGCCAGCCCTTTTGGGGAGCAGTGGGACAGGGAAGGCAGGCTCTGGGGGGAATTCCTGAGGGAATAAAGGGCGCTGGGTGCAGAGCAGGCGGCCTCAGTAAGTTCTGTAATAACTGCCTTGTCTTTGCGTGTGCGTATTTTAAGGAAGACAACGACCTGGAAGACATCGACAGCCTGCTGGAGAAGATTGAGGATACCAATGGGCTGTCACAGCAGACCCAGAGCGGAATAATTGCTGACAACAGGCCTCTGCTCTACGTAGAGCACAGGTAGTGCTTGCTTTCCTTCAGGGTTTTGGCCTTGGCTGTGACAGGGCTATCTGTTCCCCCGAGGAAGGGAGATGGGGGCCTCGAAAAACAGAAATGCCACGAATTCAGGATCTTGCTTGGAAGGAGTTGTGGTAGCGGTTGTGCACCGCCCCATTTCTAACCGTTGCTCTTAGAGCCGTGTTCGGTTTTAGCGGTGATGGTATTCTCTGCTGTCCTGCCTGGCTTGAGCGGGCGTCTGGGCCGGGTTACCCTCCAGAGGTGCCTTCCAGCCTAAAATACTCCGCGACTCTGTAGGAGAACCTCTGCGGAGCTGCTGGCAGCCCTGGGCCGTAGCGCTTTGCACTCGCACTGTCCTGGCTAGGTGACCGGGCGCTGTGAGCAGCAGGCCCCCGTACAGCGTGTGCCGTCCTCCGAGGAGGGCTGAGCAGTGCCAGGAGCTAATTTCACCAGGAAGACTGGTTAGACTTGTCTAACCTTTCCCGTGTATCACCATCAACAAAGTGGACTAATTGTGTCCAAGAGCTGAGGAATGAGTCGGCCTCAGACTGAAGACTGTTGGGAATGGGCTGGCTGCTGGGTTCAGCATGGTGCTGAGCCCTGGGCTGGTGCAGACACTGTCGGCTTCTCCAGCTTCTGGAGAAAATGTTTAAACTTGTAGCTGGGATGACTTAACCAGTCCGGGTTTTGAAACATCAAAACTGAGTCTAGGCTGGTGGGCGCTTGGTGCTAGCCCAGCCTGTTCGGGGACGCTTCAGTAAATCAGGGATGTTTGTTTATCCAGAGGTGGGTTTCAGCCTCAATGGCATCTCTGGTCAAGTAAACATCATTCAGAAACCTCTGAGAGCGGGATAATCTCTGAGGGGGCGAGGGTTGGCGGTGCTGGATCTCAGCCTTCCTGCTCCCTCTCTTCAAGCCCTGCTTGCTGGATGGCAGAGAGAAACCTCTTTCAGATAACGCCTCCGTTCTCTGGGCCAAATGTTAGATCAAGAAAACTGTAGGTGTTGTCGTGCTTTGATACAAGATCTTTGTATTCAAAAAAAAAAAAAAAAAAGTATTTTAATCCTTGCCAGTCTCCATACAGGGATTATGGTGCTTGCCCTGAATTGCTGCCAGTGCTAGACTCAGCAGCGGGGATCTCATGTTTTCCAGGCATGCCTACCGCAAGCGTGCGCTCCTGAACAGCGGTGGAGTATCCCAGAGGAAGCTCCAGCTGCCCTGGAGAGGGCAGCAGCAGTATTCCCCAGCTCAGTGCTGTTTAGGAGCAGAGCGCGAGGGGAGCGAGTTTCCATGCCTCCTGTTCTGACCGGGTCTAGTCTCCTTTCTGTGTTGTGTCAGATTTGGTGGGGGGGGACACGACAGTTCAGGGGCTTGGCCAGAGCCAGTTCAAGGTACAGAGCACTTGGTGGTGACGGAAAAGACTCAAGTCATGGACTTTGGGCCGTGTTTAACTGACAGTAGCTTTTTCTTCTTGTTTAAACCTTCTCAGAAACTTGAATCCAGAGAACGAGTTGAAAAGATACTTCGGGGCTCGTGCTGTTCTTGGTGATCAGAGGTGAGTCCAGAATTTAATATTAAACCCTTTCAAAGTCCAAGTCAGTGTGTCCATCCTTCCCTTGGTACAGCTTTCCAAACCTGCAGTGCCACACCGGTGAAAGGGAATTGGGGCACCTGGATGTGTTCAGGGTGTTTTGTTCATTTATCAGTCACTTTTTGGGACAGGAGAATATTTTTTTGTGAGGTGTGTGAGGCAGGGGGAGTAAGCATTTGCTTTTTCTTCTGTTGATTTCCCCTGTCACTTACTGTCAAATGCCCTTCTAAAGTCCTTTCACTCAAATTCATAGAATATAGACTCCTGGATTTTTTTTCTCTTCCTCCAGCATTTGTTGCTCGTTGCTGTTCCAAAGTCTGTAATGTCTTGTGTTACAGAGCGGACCCTGAATACTTCCCAGGGGTTCAAAAAAAAAAAGGCCCAGGGGTCCCTGCTCCTTGGTCCATGCTGCTCCTTGGGCATGAGGTCTCTATGCAGTTATCCGTTGCACTGTGGCCGGTGTGATCCAGAAATCCCTGCTTTCCTGAGCCGCTTGAAAAACGTGCTCCTGAGTGTAAGCCCAGAGCAGTGATGGTGGAAGTGGAAGCTTTCTCCGAGATGGTCTGTGGAAGAACATTTAGTGCTTGAGGAAAGAGAAGCAGTCCCTTACTGGGGAGACAAGACTTTCTTAGAGTAGCCTTGATTTCTGAATTCCTCCTGCCCTGAACCAATAAATTGGTTACGTTTGTGAGTACGGCTTAAACTAAATCGGTTGACATTTGAAGGCGCTGCTGGGAAGAGAGATGAGTCAGAGGGATGTGGGGCTCTCTTAATTGGACCTGGGAAGCTGTTTGAAGCAGAGAGGCAGCTGAGGACTTGGCAGGAATAAAAACAGGGGAGAGAAGCTATTGAAGTGGAAATGCTGGAGGCACCGGCTGGCCCAAAGAGGACTGGTTCAAGTAAGGCAGAGCCTGAGCCAAGCTGTGTTGTGTCTCGAAGGCAAGCATGGTGAAGCTCTGGGCAGAAGTTCCGTGCGGCAGAGCTGGGGAAGAAGTTGGATGTCTTTTTCCCTGAATCATCCTTTTTCTGGCTGGTGTTAGCCCTCCTCGTTCTGTTAGTACAGAGAAACTGTGACCCGTCGCGGTTTATTTCCTCAGGCCGAGGCAAAGGCAGCGCCAGAATGTCCGCGGCACGTGGCTGACGACTCCCAAGGACACCTGGCCGCGCTACAGCAAGACAGGTGAGGCTTTCGGTGCCGCCTCCAGAAGTGCCGTGCTGCCGCTCGCCGACAGGGCACGTCAGTCCCGTGCCTGTGTTGGCACGGACGGCTGCTCCTGCCAGCCTGACTTTCTGAGAGCCTCTGCACGCGGAAACCGGAGCTGCTTTTGTCAGCTGCCAGGCCCAGGCTTCACACTGGCTGATGCAGAAAGGGGACTGCTCATCAGCTGATGAAAATACCTCCTTTCTCACCAGGGAGAACTCGGTCCTGTTGTATCTTAGCGTTTGAGGGTTTTTTCCCCTTATTGGAGGCAGCAGGTGATGACTACTTCCCTTCTTAACAGCGGTGTCGCTGGATAATGAGAAATATCTGTGGGGAGAGCCTGCTGCCTGGGCTTCTCGGGTGGGTTTCAGACTTCGACTCACAAGAGGGAGGGAAAGGAGTGAAATTCTCTGGTAGTTTCTGAAAACACCTCTGGGTTTGGACCCAATGAGGTGAATGGGCTTTCCGTGTGATAAGAAAACAGAAGCGATTTTCTTGCTGCTGCGCTCACGGCAGCAGTACCCACGTCTGCCCTGCACCCTCTAGGTATTGCCATGCAGCTGATGGAAACCCGGAGGGGAGTGCAGTACTTCACGTTCAAGCACCATCGCGAGTACCAGCAAGTGCAGTTCAAGTTCTTGGACGCTGTAGAGTCCATGGACCCCAACAACATTGTGGTATGTCGTGAAATTGGGTTGCCCGTGCTGTTACCTCCTGCGTCCCTGCAGCCCCTTTCTCTGCCAGGGGAGGTGGGCTGATGAATCCCAGTCTCGTTTCGGGGAGTAGAGCCCTGTGCCCCCCTTTGCGTGGGGCGAGGCGGCGTTGCTTGCTCAGCTCTGCTTTCACCTCGTTCGTAAGATAAGTGATCGCCTTGGTGCTAACGAGGGGCGGTGGCTGGTGGCCGAGCCTCGGTGGCTCTGCCCGCGAGCATGCCAGGTAGCCGTCTGGAAGAGGAGCCTGCGGGAGCCGCGTGTGTGGCTGAAAGGGTGGGAATAAAGCTCCCTTGTCTCAGCTCTTCAGCTGGGAAAGGGAAAATAATTGTATAAACTCATCTTTAAATGGGAATCTAATAGCTGTTCTATTTATAAACTCTTGCATGGATCAAAAATGTGTCTTTTCTTGGTATTTCAGCAAAACAGTCTTTGTGTTGAAAGTTCTTCATGCTTGTCCAAGCTCATTAAACTGTATGGTAACATTTGTAGTTGGTAGTGATAAGCAACAGTGAAATTGCTCTGCACCATACTGAACCCTAATTGAGGTATTTTTGCTCTGAAAACCCGGCCCACGTGACCTCAGATACATGCCCTGGAGAAGTTTCTTAAAGAGGCCATTGTCGACTAAATAAAGTTTACTTCCTTCTGCTTTCCCACCCTCTGCGCACGGCCGCTGCTCCCACCAGCTCATCAGTTTTGCCCACCGAGGGATTCGCATTAAATGATGCGAAGTAATTCCTGTGCAGCAGTGGCCAACCTGAGATCCAGCGTCCTAAGGACAGCTCAGACACGGTCTCACGTGGCTGTGCAGAGCAGGGCGGGTTTTCCGTGGTACGTTTTAGTCCTTGCGCTCTGTCCCTGTTAAGCAGGTCTGGCTGTGTTTGAAGATATTCCTGCACCTTTTAGTCTTTCAATTTTCCATTAAGAGTAAAATCAAACAGGGGTTTGCGATGCCAGAAGTATTTCAAACCCCCAACCAGTTTGTCAGCCATGGTTTCACGTAGCTGGAGCCCAGATCTGCCTTGCTGCTGTGGTTTCAGCACCCAAAACATGATTTTTTTGGGGGGGTCCTGCTCAGTGAGTGGTTTTCTGCTCTTGCCAGTGGGTTAAGGGTTTTGCTGGTGAAGCTGTAAGTGCACGAACAGCACTTTTTCCCATCACAATGACTCCTGAGTGCTCCATCCCTTCCAAAAAGGACTAGAAAGGTAAAGGTGCTGGGCTGGGACGGCCTAGGACATAAAGGCTTTGTTCTGTAGGTGGGCACGCTGGCCACCGCCCTGCAGATGTACGGCTGATGGAGCTTCTCAAGTCATATTTTTTCAGTTTTTGGGGGAAAACAGAAATCCCAAAATTAAACTTTGAGGAGATTTGCAAGGAGATTTCCACATTGAAACTGGATTTTAGGTACTTGGAGAAAGTAGCCCATTTATAATACAGTTAGTGAATGCAGAGGGGTTGGAGGTGTTGTTAAACTTCTATTCTGAAGCCTGGAAGAAAATATTTTTAATCCATTACCATTCAGGAGCTGGATCCTGGAATTGTCACAGATGTGTTAAAACGTCCTCTCTGTACCCAGAGGAAGCCAAGGCCTGAATCGAGTGCTCAGAATTGTTAAGGGATAGAGAATAAAACAAAAATGCCATTATGCCCGCTGCCCGCTTCTCGACTATTGTGCGCGGCTCTGGGCCTGCGCCTTCAGTCAGGTGTGGTGGAGCTGGGAGAGATTCAGAGGAGGACAGCAGAGATGATCAAAGGCCTGGCACGGCCTCTGCACTGGAAAAGCTGGGTCGGCTGGGAAGGAGGTGCCTGAGGGAAGCTGCGATCCAGGGCTCAGATTCTGCGTGGGATAGGAAGGAAGGGATCTCCTTGCTGTTCTCCCCAGCACGAGGACGAAGCTGGCAGCTCGGGATGAAAGGAGGTTCTTCGCATTGTGTGCTTAAGCGGTGGTTTGCCGTATCATGGTGCTGGAAAGGTTCTTGGGTCAGTAGGTGAACAAATTCACAGGAGGAGATGCCGTTCATATTGATGGCATCTCTGAGAGTGGGGGTCCCTGAACCCCTAAATGTTGGCAGCTTGGAGTGTGCTGGGAGGCGTCACGTGTGCCCAGCTTCATCCTCTCTTTCCCAGACATCTGCTCTGGAGGCAGGGCGAGGTGAACCCCTGCCCTGACCCAGCGCGGCTGTTCTTGGCTTCTTTTGACCCGTAGTTTCAGCCTTTCCCATGAGGTGTGTCCCCAGCCCTGCGCTACGGCCTGAGCGCTGGCTCCCTGATGGTGCGGAGCAGGATTCCTTCACCTTCAGGCCCAGGGGCAAGAACAGCCCCTCTCTCAGCGCGGTATCGGGGTGCTGGCCTCCCTGCCGCCCTCGGAGGACTTGCCTGGTGGGCAGAGAAACCCGTCATCTGTGCCGTCCTGTAATCAAGCTCATGCTCTTCTGTAGCCGCTGCTCGAGGCGCTGGAGCCATACCACGTGGACTCCCTCCTGCAGCTCAGTGACGTGTGCCGGATGCAGGAGAACCAGGAGATGGCCCGTGACCTCATAGGTAAGAGCTGAAGCGAGGAGAGGATGTTCTGGCACGAATTAGTAACCAAGGGCTTTCGGTTCAGGTTTGGTTTTGTTTCAGCGCACCGGAAGGGTTGGTTTGGCTCCGTGTCTGTGATCTCCTGCAGGCCAGCAGCTTTCACTGGAGGCTTTTCAATAGAGCTGGACGTGTTTGTCTGGGGCAAAGCACGTTGGCGTTCGCCTTCAAAACAAATGGCAGGATTGTCTGGACGTGGGAGCGTCTTGCCTGTAGACGCCCCGTGCAGGAGGAGGGTCTGATTTAGTAGCTACCAGGCCCTGTGGTGTGAGGGGCTGCTGCAGGAAGCCCGTGCCCCCTGCGGGGAGCCTGCCCACCCCTCCGGGCAGCCTGCCTGCACGCTGCGGGTCAGCACGCCGGGCTCTGCCCCTCGGGGCACCGCAGGAAGCACCCGGGGATGGCACAACCTAATGCCTGCAGAAGGGAACAAGGCTCGCTTGCCTGGGACCGCACAGTCTGAAGTAGCTTTGTGCCTTGCCAGGCTGCGAACAAGCTTATTTCATGGCCTGTGGGTGCCAGAGCTCTCAATTATCGATGTCTTCTGGGCTAAACTGACTGGCATTTTGCGAGCGGTGGGACCGCGTGGCGTGCCGGGGCAGTGGCGTGCCCTGACGCTGTCCTTGCTGTCTGCAGAGCAGGCGCTGTACAGCCTGGAGTGCTCCTTCCACCCCGTCTTCAGTCTCACCAGCGGGACCTGCAGGCTGGACTACCGGCGGCCGGAGAACAGGTAAGGAGCACTCCTGCCCGCCCCGCATCTGCCGGAGAGCCGTCGCGGCGTGCCCTGGCCTACTTTTGGACGCGGAGACCCAGATTCACAGCGTCTGCTGCGTCATGAGCGGCGGCGGGGGGACCTTGAATGTCCCTTTCTGTCAGAACGGGCTCTGCTGCTGGGTGGTTGGTGGGGGTGCCGCTCAGCAAGGCAACGGTGGGGCTCCCGAGATGGGTGCTGGGCTGCAGGCACCTGCACCAAGCTTTCTTGGCAAAGCATCCCCTTTCTGGAAGGATTTCTTATTAACTGTTCCTACCCGTCACATCCTTCTCATGCCATTAGTACCCCTTAGCCCAAAACGGCACTTACTTTTGTCACAAAAATACTCGCTGCCTGTTTACGGCTTGTGCTTGCTTGTGTGCTGCCTGCCCGGCCTTCGTCCCCAGCGCTCGGCTCTTTATGTAACGACAGCTCTGCAGCTGCGGGGAAAGGTGACTTTATTCTGGGGATTTTCCAGTCAGCTGGCCCAAGTCATCCCTCCCAAACTGCCGTACCTGGAGCTTGCTTGGATTTCCAGGACCCGCTCACTGACGGGCTTCGTGCCGTCTGGGACCTAAAGGCTGCAATCTGTATCTTGCCCGATTTGGGTGTTAGTCCTCCCCCTGTACACGTCGTGCACGTGCTGCGTCGCTGTCCCCGCGCGGCAGGGTGGACTGGGACCAGGCGAGAAGCGGGCTGGGGAGGTGCTTGTTTCTCTTGTCCCGAGGGGCTGTGGGGAGCAGGGACTGAGCTGGCTGTGGGTTTGCTGTCACTATACTTGCACAAAGAGATAAAAAAACAAGAGATGGAAACTTGAGGGTTCTGCAGCCCCCCGTGCCGTGCCAGGCGGGGTTCCCTGGACCCCCCTGGCTGCGCAGTGGCGCCGATGCTCAGGGAAGAGGAGCTGGGGCTGACCATGGGTCCCCGTTCTTGCTTCTCTCCAAACCTGGCTTCTAAAACATGCTCCCGTTCCCCACGCAGGGCGTTCTTCCTGGCTCTCTTCAAGCACCTGATGTTCCTGGAGAAGAGGGGCTGTCCCCGGACAGCCCTGGAGTTCTGCAAGCTGATTCTGAGGTAGGTGCCCCCACCAAGGGCTGCACCCCCTTCCCTGCGGGATGGGCCAGGGTGTCTCAGGGGAACAGGCCTCGAACAACACACCGAGCCTAACCCAGGCGGGATGAAAACCCCGGAGGCTCCTTACTCTCCTGCTGCTCCCAGGCTCAGCCAGGGCTTCTTTCCGCTCTTTGTAGGTGTGATGTCACAGGTTAGCTTTGAGCACGTGCTGCTGTGGGGAGAGGTGACTGTCCCTCGAACAGAGGGACCCGGTTGGCCCTTGCTCTTGACTGCGGAGCTGTGGGCCCGGCTGGTCTCTGTGCTGTACAACGGTGGCTTCGGGCTGCTCGGTTTGTGGCCGTTGATCCCCCTCTCCGCTTGCTGAGTCACAGAAGCTCTGGATGCTACTGGGAAAGTCTTGTTTGACTTAGAAATGAGGGCAGCTACTTCAGCTTCTGCGACACTGATTTTGTTTCCTCCCTCTGCAGCCTTGATCCAGAGAACGACCCGCTGTGTGTGCTGCTGCTGATCGATTTTCTGTCCCTCCGAGCTAGAGAATACACCTTCCTGACCCGCATGTTCCAGGAGTGGGAGGTGAGTTGCCAACAGGCGAGAGAGGGGGCAGAGAGGGGAGAGCTGGTTCCTGGGGCTCTCCCCACCTTGGCTGGGCATCCTGAAATCATCGGAACAACCCGTGAAGGCTAGGGTGTTTGTCGTTGTAGTCCTGGTACCCTGCAAACAATTGTACAGACTGAAAATTGCTTGCTCAGTTGTGGGGGCACCAAGCCAGCGGCTGGAAAGTAATTTAATCCAGCAAGCGAGGAACCCCACCCTGCATGCAGCCCAGACACATCGCGATCGTTCTGCATAGCGTCATTTCTCAGTAAATCTGTCTCTCTGATCCTGCAGAGTCACCGGAATTTGTCCCAACTGCCCAATTTTGCCTTCTCGGTGCCGCTGGCCTATTTCTTCCTGAGCCAGCAGGAGGAGCGCTCGGAGCTGGAGCTAAGCCAAGCCCGGGAGAAAGCCGCCCGGCTCATCCAGCTCGCGTTGATCATGTTCCCAAGCGGTAAGTCTGTCCCCACCGGTAAGTCCATCCCCGCAGGCTTTGTCACTGTCTTCGTCTGTGAGAGCGAAGGCTGGTTCCAGGCAGCCAAGCGCAGAGGCGGCAGTTTGCCTGTGGGTTGCAAATGGCTTTTGCCCCTGTCCGTGGGAGAGGGGAGCCCTGACTCAGAGGGTGACGCAGCTCAGGCAGACCGGCAGAGTCCGAGCCTCTGGCGTGGTGGCGGCAATCAGCCTTCCCACCCCACGGCAGAGCCGGCGAGAGAACGGTGGAGCCAGGTAGGGCTCCCTCCCCGTGTCGGGAAGAGATCGGCCACTGTTCTCCCTGCTGTGCGCCCTTCTCAGCGCAGCTGATGCCCCTTCGTTAGGGACGGTCATAGGTTTGCAAGCAGGGCTGTTGAAAGCGAGCTGTCTGACTTTCTCCTGCAGTTCTCATGCCGCTGTTGGATCACTGCAGTGTGCAGCCCGATGCCAGGGTGGCATCCCATTCCTTTTTTGGGCTGAACGCTCAGATAAGGTAAGCTCTGGAGATGTTCTCAGTAAAGAGAAGGAATTGATTTTGCCGGTAGCTGGGCTTTTGCTTGCTCAGGCAGCTAATGGAGTTACAAAGCTGCGGAGTAGAATATTTGGTTTTCCTGAGTAGGCTGTTGGGTGCTTTGATAATGGATTCCCGTAATGGCCACCAGATCATGCCAATAGACCCACCTCACCTTGATGCGGATAGGTCAGAAGTTCACAGCGAAGCTTGTCAGTGCAGGCAGTAAGAGAAAACAACGTGTGTGTGCTCTCGGGGCACGCTGTCTCCTGCCAGTCTGGATTTCCCCGACACGTGGTCCTCCCAAACACGCGAATGGTCTCCCCCTCAGGTCAAGGCAGCCTTCACTTTCATCTCCTGGCTATGCTTGTCCCAAAAATAGATGGAGGCAGAAAAACTGGTGAAGGTAGCTGGAAGTAGTGAAGCAGGGAGCCTCGGGTTCCTCTCCCTGTGTTCTCACACCCAAGCACAGTGCAGAGACGAGCCCTTGCAGCCAGCACAGGGACCTGCGGGCGGGAAGGAGGAGGTTGCTGTGAAATAACAACTGTCTCCCGTAGCCAGCCCCCTGCCTTGAACCAGCTGACGTCCCTCTACGTGGGAAGGACTCACTCCCTGTGGAAGGACCCGGCCGTCATGGCGTGGCTGGAGACCAACGTCCACGAGGTGTTGGCTGTGGTGGACGCCCGGGACCCACTGGTGGAGGAGTGCGAGCACAAGTGAGCGCGGCAGGCAGAGGCGAGCGGCTCTCGAACGAGGCGTGGGTGTCGAAACGCGAGGACAGAGCGGGCCGGGGAGCTCTGCGGACAAGAGAAGGGCTCTATCCTGGGCTGCAGCGGCGCTGGGGCTTGCTCAGAGCCCTGTGACCGCCGATCTGATGGCAGCTGCTGATGCCAAGGGTCATGCTGCGGGGCCGGGAAGGCAGAGGCTCTTCCTCCATACTTGGCGCATGCGTGAATTAAGAGCTGTAGCTTTTGCTCGCTGGGAGCGTGTGTTGCGCTGGCTTCCCCCAGCCTCGGCGTGTGCCCTGGAAACTGCCCGGGAGGGCGCAGGGGTTGCTGCTGGGCAGGGACGGCCGCACGGCTCGCAGGCGTTTACTGCACAGCGCGGGTGAGTGTGCAGAAACACCTTCCGGCCTGAGAAGCAGGAGAGCGAGGCGTTAGGTCTCATCCTAAACCAAAAACTCGTTTGCTCTGCTGACCTGCAGAGGAACGGGGCCGGTGAGATAGATGAACGCAGTGTCCCTGAGCTGTTCCGCTCTTTAATCTGAAGTCAGCGGCTGCCAAGTGACTTTGGCTCCGCCGTAGGCCAGCTCCATCCGGCACGGCCAGGGATGGAGCTGACGATGTACCTAGAGAAACAGAAACGGAAAGCTGGCACTGCTGAGGCGTGCTCGGTGTGATCCTCTGTCCCCCTCCCCACTTTAGGAGGAAGACGCGGTACCAGAGCGCACCCAGGAACATCTACCGGCACATCATCCTCTCAGAGATGAAGGAGGCCATGGCGGCACTGCCTCTGGTGAGGGGCCTGACAATGGCACTCGCGTCCCTGCGGCACCTCTTAAACCCCAGCCACCGGCAAGAAACGTCAGCCTGGCCATGATGCGGCCCCCCGGCGTGCACGGCTTCCCGGGGCGGCACATGGGGGCACACCGGGCTGCGGCTGGCGCCCGGCTCTCTTGTGCTCCCCGAGACTAAGGGCCATCCAGCTGCCCTGACCACCCCCGTGCCTTGGCGTTCGCCGCTGCTGGCGACGCAGCCTTCACCCCTTCTTTCTTCTCCCCCCGCACAGGAGGTGACCTCGCAGCCTGTGATGGGGTTCGACCCCCTACCTCCTCTGGACTCCATCATTTCCTACACCAGACCAGAAAGGTACCTTCTCCACACCTTCCCGGCGTGCACCCCCTCGGCCCCGGGTGCGCGCGGGCGCTCGGAGCTAATGTCCTCCTCCCCCTCGGAGGAAGAGCAGCCTGGCTTGTGGCACTCGCCGACAGGCAGAGCAGAGCGTACAGGCAGAGCGTACAGGCAGGACTGGTCCTGCCGCTTTGCCTTGGTGGTCACCGTCGGAGACGGCGCTGGCTGTTCGCAGCCATTAAAGCAAAGGCTGCTGAAAAACTCTGGCTGTTTCTTAACGGAGGTGGTTTGGGATAAATACAGGTTTAAGCGCAGCCAGCCGTGGTGCACGCACACCGTTGAGGCGAAGCCTGTACATGTCTTATGCCGTCAGAGCAGACCGGGCGGTGCTTTTAACAACCGCTTTGCCCAGAGGCTGGCGAGCTGCTGGCTGCCCGGGGTCAGAACTCCCTGAGAATCCCCCGATTCCTGATTCTGGGGGTCAGAACTCCCTGAGAATCCCCCGATTCCTGATTCTGGGAGGGGGCCATGTGTCGCTCCGGACAGCGTGGTTCTCTCCAGCACCTCTGCGCTGTCTCGACCCTAGTGAGAGGTTGAGCACCAAGTTGCCCCCCTAACCGTGGTGTGACTTTTGTCTTTCAGAACGAATCATCCATCCAACGAAAGCACTTTATCTCTCTTCTTCCAATCGCTGTTGCCAAATTTTAACCTGCAGGTACGTGCGGTCAGCTGCCGCGGCCAGATCAGAGCAGACTTTTGCTGTCGGTACACAGAAGTCTCCGCTGCACGCTGTTTCTGCAAAGGGAGTGGCTCTTGGCGTATGCAGTGTGTAAACGTCAGGTTGCAGAGCAGCCTGATGCTTTTTTGGCAAGCGGCATTGTCTCTTCTCCCTGCCTGCCGCAGACACGCAGGCAGCTCCCTGCCCGTCCCTTCCAGCTCTGCTCTCTTGCAGGGGAACATCAGGCACAACAGGGAGGAGGAGGCCGGAGCAGGGCAGGACCTTAACCAGGGGGTGAACCGGCTCATGGCAGCCATGCAGGACATGCTGGCGAACATCCAGTTCCAGGAACCCCCCCGAGATGACAATCCCGAAGCCGACGGGGACTGGGACTGAGCCGAGAGCGCGTGTCTTTCTCCCCCCGCCCCACTCCTCTGTAATCCCCCCAATAAAATCACACAAACCAGAGGCGCCCGCTCTGGCTGCGGCGAACGGGCCCTGGCCCAGTGTGTGGGGGGGTGTCTGTCACCGCGGGCACCTTTGGCAGCTCTCGGCGGGGGGCGAGGGCTGTCTGAACGTGGCGGAGCTAATCCAGCAGCTGTCCCTCGGCCCCAAGTCAGCTTAGTCCCCTTCTGGCCCCACTTAGTGCCCCCTTCCCCTGCCCGCTCCTCTCCCGCATCTTCTATTTAACGCCCAGAGGGGGTTTTTTTGCCCTCTCCTGCGGTTCCTGAGCTTCCCGCAGCCTCCTTCCCTCCAACGAAACGCTCCGGGACCTTCCAGCTGGCTGCCAGCTCGGGGGTCCCTGCTCCAGCGTGCTCCCTCGGGCTGCAGAGGAACAAGGGCCTCTGTGGGAGCAGAAAACTTCCCCCTTTGGGTTTTGGTTTTTTTTTTCCCCCTCCATCCCTTTTTTTTCC
>VXBL01005412.1:56956-110717 GCA_013400195.1 Aramus guarauna | reverse complement strand
ATTGCCCCAGTTTTGCAAACTAATGACCGTGCGCGTGCTAGCAGATTGATTGTCATCCTTTCTTTCATTCATTAAAGAAAAAAAAAGCAGTCCCTTTCTATGTGAATGACGTCATCACCAATGTCATCACACCGAGTCTCCCAGGTGGTGTCAGGTGTGCATCTAAAAAGCAAAGGCTTCCGTCCTCCTGGGCAGCTATCGTAGGGGCGCTTAGGGCCTCCTAAAGAGAGGCTGTTGCCTTTTAGTGACATCAGTACACCCTGTGTGAATCACTGTAGGGTAGAAAGAGCTAACATGACATCGGGTGGAGCGACATGAGTTTCTGCTCCCGTTTGGAAACACTACATGGTTTTTTGCATTTATTTCCAAGGTGAACTGCTCTGGCATTTCTAAAAATGCATACAAGGTGGAAAAAGAAATTTATGGGGAAATTAACAGGTGTTACTCACCTGAGAACGAGCATTTGTTTGCATTTCGTTGAGGAACACATCTAGCTTCAAATTGAGGCTTGACCTCTGTGCCTCACTGGTTGCAGATGTGAGGTTTTTCCATGCTGTGGAAACCCAGGTCAACTGGATGAACACAGATGACTTCATAAAAAAAATGCAGTTCACTCTTCCTTTTTTCCAATGTGTGCAGACAGTCTAAGTCTCTCGAGATGATTCACAACTCTCACACCATCAGACGGTATGTGCCTCCTTCCCCCAACGTGACAGGGCCAATACCTAGGCTGGGATATGATTCTGCAATTTCAATGCCTTCCGCTATTGCAGGGCTAGGCAAAAATGGCATGAGAAATTTCTTCCTCAGCGTGTTCCTGTAGAGAAAGGAGGAGTTAGGAAGAAGCATAGCATAGAACTAGCATGTATCTGCTGGAGGGGACCTACAATGACCGTCTAATCCATCCGCCTGCCCATTTCGAGGCTGACCAAATGTTAAAGCATGGCATTAAGAGCATTGCCCAAATGCCTCTTAAACACTGACAGGCCTGGTGTATCAAGCACCTCTCCAGGAAGCCTCTCCTGGAGTTTGACCACCCTTTTGGTAGAGAAATATTTCCTTGTGCTNCCCCCAGACCCCTTTCTGCAGGGCTGATCTCCAGCCACTCCTCCCCCTGTTTAGACTTGTGTCATGGGTTACTCGGTCCCCAGTGCAGAATCCAGCATTTGATCTTGTTCAGTTTCATGCCACTGATGCTCCAGTCTATCTAGACCCCTCTGCAAGGCCACTTGTCCCTTGAGAGAGTCAACAGCACCTCCCAGTTTAGTAACAGCAGCAAACTTGCTAATGCTGCATTCAACTCCTGCCTCCAGATTGTTGATAAGTGAGCTTTCACTTTTGATTCTGGCTGCTTTTATATTTTTAGCAAATGTTTTTCTTTTTGCTCTCCAGCCCTTTTCCAGATGATCACTGATTATGCTGAACGCGCTGAGCCCCGGCACTGATCTCTGTGGAACTCTACCAGCAGTCACTCATCCCTCGTAAAAGCTTATTGTACATCAAATCTCATTTTAAACAGATTTAAATCTATTAGGAACGTTTTACTTCTTGTTTCAAGGTGGTTTGGGGTTTTTTTTTCCTAAATCTTGTCGAAGAATTTTGACATGAGCTTTTGAGGGTTTTTTCAAGTGTGAAACTACTATACCTTCTGGATCAGTTATTGGCAGGTTCATCAAGTCCTTCTAGAAACTCAGAGAAATGGGAGGCATAACTTCCATCTCCATAACCCATGTTCACTTTTCCCCAATATAAGGGATATATCCACATGTCTTTTCTTTTAAATAGGACTTCTATTGATTTATCCAATAAAGAAGTGAGAATTACTGGTCTGTACTTCTATGGATTTGTCACGGAGCCTTTCAGTAAATATTAGTGTCATATCTACTCTTTTCCATTTTTCCAGTGGTAGGATTTACTTTAAAGACAATTTACACATCATATAGCAATATCCTGTTTTGAGATCCACCTGAGTTTGAGGGGAGTACCTACTGATGCATGTGGTTTGGTACTAGCTATCGTAGGAAAAGTGGGGGGAGGGGGAACCCAAACAGTTCATTTTCAGAAGTTTCCATATTAAAAAAAGGCTCCAATCTCATCTTTCCCTGACTTTCATAGTAAATACTTATTCAATACTTCAAACAACTAATTTAGTTTTCCTGGTGGGGTCTCTATTTGCTGAAACCCTTCTTAGCTTCCATTTTCTACATGTTGCTTTACGTAGAGCTTGCTGATGGGGTCTGTCTTGTTAGCTTTGCCAGTGTTAGCATATTGCTTCTCATTGAGTCTCGCAGCCTACTTCATTGCGGCTTGACATTAACTTGCCAGAACACAATGTTCTTTTCTGTTTTCCTTCTCTAGACACTCAGTGCGTATTTTGAAGGAGATCTGTTTACATCTAAGCACTCTCTTCGCTGTCTGTCAAGGTTTACTTTGGAAAGGGGAGATGCTTTTAAAAGAAAAGTCCAGTATTGTGAATTTAGCATTTTTCATACCACTTGTAAACACTTCACTACTGTTTTTAATTTGCTCCCTCATTCTTATGCAGTTCTTTTGTTTTGAACAGTTAAACTGCACTGTGACAGATTACTTCCTTGCTTCTACATCTAACACACAGACAATATCCGAAGATCCCTTCCAAACAGCACTTCTGTGATATACATTACACCTGGCTCTCAATTTTATGCTACCTGGTTACAGATTATAGGGTTTCTTTTTATAAGATTTTTTTTTTTTTTTTTTTTACTGTTCCCTATCCAAAATATATTAAAATCTGTCTTTTTTGCTTTACAGAGTTTTTGTAGCTTCAGCCTTGGAGTCTTCTGGGTGAAGACTAACAAAATTCCTTGTTAGTCTTTGGTTTAAAACATACCTAACTTATTTCAGTGCCAGAAACTTAATTCCATACCAGTTTAGGTGGAACCCACTTCCTTATAATCTTAAATCCCTTTTTACCACACTATTTTCTCAAGTATGTTTTAGGACTCTGCCTTTCTACTTGTCACGCTTCAGCTACCGGGAATATTTCAGAAGTGTTACCATGAGGATTTTAATATACCAAAGTGTTTTATATTCCTAACCCCTTTTAGGTTATTTCTCTTACATGATCATGTGCTGGCAACAGTTATTATGAATACTCTTGAGACAATACAGCCATCATCATGATGGACAAAAAGGGAAATAGGAAGGATTTTTTGTTTGGGGGGGTTTGTTTTTTGTGGGAGTTTTTTTTGGGGAAAGAAAACTATACATATACAGAAATTTACAATAGACCAGAATCAAATTATAAGCATGACACCACACCAGAAATCAGCAACAAGTTTTAGATTTCATTTGCTGGGATTCATCCCGAACAAAATAGACAAAGTCATCTCATCACCTGCCACTCCATGAATTGTAAGATAGTAACTGAATGAATAGTAAATGAATTTAGTAACACGGTTTGATTCAATTCAGCGTAAAGGTTGGCTGCAGTCACAAAAGAACAGGTTGGGGTGAGGCAGAAGAGGAGAGAAGGATTCAATGTCCAGAAAAATCTGTTTAAGAAAGTCTGATAATTTCTTTACTTAATCTCATTGTGAAACACAACTACATTTTCATTCTTCAGATCCAACAGCATGAGCCTTACCAGTGTAACACTGCAATGCAGCATATGGGAAGAAGCATTTAAAAACAACTACAACTACCAACACACTCACATTTCACAGGAGCAGCACAAGGAATAATCTCTTTAAATGCCCTTATAATTTTGTTTTAATACAGTTTTGGAAGTACACATTATTAATTAAAATGGCTTTCACCGTTTCCTAGAATGATAAATGAGTCATAAACCTCTTTGGTGGTAAATCAGATCAAAACCAGCCAGCTCACAGCTGATCTATTTGATTTTATAGTATTTATTTATGCAAACTACTATCTAAGGAGGGTCACGTGCTGTCCTCATTTAAGTTGAGGTAAATTTATCATCAATTCCAACAGGAATAAAGCCTGTCTCGTGTTTTCATGTGACTGCCGAGCTGCCTGAATCTATACATAGATAAGATATAAAATAGCAGTCACAGGCTCCAAGGCTGCAAGCTGATGTCAGGAGGACCTTTGACTGCTTTGATTGACCTGATAGAAAATTTCTCCCACTCTTCCCCAAAAAAAGGGCCTGCCACTTTTTTCCTCTTCCTACCACATGCAATGTATTTTCATTCATTCCTCCTTGGAAGAGAAAGTTAAGTGTCCAGCTTCATCCTTCCTTCATCAGTAATGAAAAGGTATTGCATCTGCTTGTTGAGCTGATGCAAGATTAACATCTTCAAAGCAGCCTGACATCACTGTTGATACAGACAATGGAGGAACAGAGGATTTCCACTGCAATTCCCAGGCAGCAAGAGCCACAAGGGCACCTGTTGGTTATGCAAGTGAGCAAGACAAGCAGCAGGTACCTGTGAAAGAGAGAGGCAAAGGAAAATTTGCATGCCAGAAATGTGCTTAAAAATGCAACTGTATTTTTACCACTGCTAAGGAAGTCAGCGTTGTTCCTGTGAATAATGATTGTAAATACTGAATAACACTTCTGCCAAGACAGGTGCTTAGGAATATCTGCCCTTTTGTTGGGGACCATGATCTAACCCTGCAGTAATTTATACTGGCTTCATGTCTGGACTGGACTGCAGCATTATAAAATACCCATGCATAGAGCCTTCAGCATGAAGAAAAAATTCTCAATTGTCTTTGAAAGACCATGTCAATCAGAAGAGCTTCCTGAAGACTGGAGGAAAACAAGTGTCACTCTTCAAGGCTGTAGTCTTTGATCCTCTGGAATATCATCATCTTTAAGAAAGGTAAGAAGTAGGATCTAGGGAACCACAGGCTCGTCAGCCTCATCTCAGTCCCTGGGAAGGTAATGGAGCAACCAATGCTGGAGCAGGGGGACTAGACTAGATGATCCTGAGAGGTTCCTTCTGACCTCAGTGATTCTTGTGGGGCCACTGAAAATTACTGGAAAATTTACCTCTGAAGGAAAACGTTTTCTTTGGCTTGACACCAGGGAATGAACTCCCCCAGGAACGAAGGATGAGCAAAGATCTGGCTACCTTCAACATGCCATACAAAGCACGTACTTTTGATCTTGCACACTTGAACACATACACAGCACGGAGTCTGTGTTTGCAGATACTGACTGAAAATCACTGCACAGTTCAAAACAAGGCACTCACTCCAATGCACGTACTGTGGGCAGGTGGCGGGAGGAGGGAAGGAGGAGGAGGAGAGAGAGAGAGACAGAGAATGAGAACAAATATGATATAATGCAAACAGAACATAGTCCCCTTAGTGCATCACCAGAAAGTTTTTTTGATACTGCAGAGAGAATGAAAATCTGCATAGCATACAACTGAGTTATGCCAGAAATATATATTCTTGGCTCAGCTTTATAGATTGCACAGAGAAAATGCTTCCCAACTTCAGTTTTGTTTAACTAAAGATCTCCATTGCTTTGCAGAAATTCCAGATGAAGACTCTTAATAGCTGCTGTTGGACACACTGAAAAGCGCTTCAGTGACTCTTTTGCCAGCATGTGCAAAAATAGCTGCTACTGAATGGGTCCTACCGAGTAAAAACACTATTGTCACCTGCACCTTCCAGTGCTACTACTACAGCGTGCAAGACATGGTAATATGTGACACAGTTGCTCATTTTTAAAAAATGTTTTCCTTAATCTGATTTAAAAAAAAAATCCACAACTATTTATTGTGGTTCTTGTCCCTCACTGCCACCAGAGACAGACAAATCCGCATCCTATGCAAATACTATTTGGAACACATCATCCAGCTGACATCTTGCTAAATGCTATTTTACCACCGTCAGACAACACCAAGATACGGTTACCTTGTCACCCTAATTGGACTTAAATCCTACTGGCATCATACTAAAAGCAAGGGGGAAAACCCCTCAACCAACAATTCCACTGCCCTCTGCAGCTCCTGCCACTTTCTAGCCCTTAATTACTCTACTACACCTCCCCCTCCAGCAGTTCCTCCAGGCTAGAGGGGTACCAACCTCTACTCAGCAGCTTTCTGACTCCTGCTGCTGCAGGACCACAACTGGTCCTAAGCACGACCCAGCAGCAGAAGCCACTGGCAGCCTTGTCCATTGAGATTGCAGACTCCTGGGGGAATGTCACAGCCTCAACACATCAGAACCTCTAAGACCTCTCTATTGCAAAAGCTTATTATGATCCCATTTCTTGAGGCCTTTTAAGACTAAATTTAGGTCGTTCCCACTATGACTCATTGACTTCTCTTAGAAATTCTCACACATCCTATTGTCTTGTGCATTTGATGCCTCAGACACTTCAGACGCCCTGTCTTCTGCATAATTTAATGTTTGATTATAGTAAAAGAAAGCACATATTGTCTTGAAGAACAGAAAAAACCATCATCTAGGGATTTCTCTAATGCCAAGAGAAAATTAATCTTTCATGGCACAGTGGAGTAAGAAGACAGTCCCAAAAGTATATAATTAAAGAGTCATTCTCTAAATGTGCTACATTTCTTACAAGTCTTGTTTAAATTTTTTTGAGTACAGCAATTGATTTAGAGCTAGTATTTGGCAAAGATCTGCTCAAGGGGGAAACTCTTCTAGAGAGGAAGAGACCCTGATGTTACATCTAACATTTGCAAAAATGGGTAAAAGTTATGCTGCATGGGTTATAAAGTCAGAAGTCTACAACACAAGAGAGGGAAACAGGCTTTTCCTGATTTTCCTCACTCAGATAATGGTCCTAGTTCAGCATTAGGTAAGAATTTTCTTGTAAGTATTTACTCAAACTGCTATCAAATGACACAGGCAGGGACCCGTCCAACCAACCTGCAGAGATGACATTGTATTTTCCAAGGTGACTGAGACATACAATACCTGAATGCTAAATCACAACATTTCAGAAATGGAAATCCAACATCAGGTTTTAAGAGGTTATTTGCAATCCCATTTCCCTTGAATTGCAGTCAGGAGTCCTACTCACCAAGCAGAAAACCACCACAGCAGTGTACACAAGAGCAAAGGGTAAAATGGTACCTGCTTAAAAGACTCTAGCTGAATAAACATTAACTGAAAGGTAGAAAGTGATTAAATTTCCTAAGATGAAAACTTGATAAGCCAGTCCGGTGCAGTCCATACAGAATATTGACAGCCTCTATCCAGTTATCAGCCAAAATTTAGAAAAATATGTTGGCAGCATAGTCTCCTACTAAAAATACGTTACAAAACATAGCTGACCACTGGATGTTTCTTGTTCTTTGCTTTACAGTAGTCCTTGACAAATCTGCAGTCAAGTCCATGGCAGCATCTGTCCATGAAAACACTTACTTCAAGTAGGAATATAATGTTGATCTAAAAACATGCAAAACAACTCGTTCAGTCTTTGCTCTGGCTCTGTAACACAAGATGATTCCTTCATTCTTCTGCCACAGCAGTTTTAGCTGCTGCCTTTAGTAGTCTAGAATAGCTCTTGTCCCACATTTGTCCTCTTACAACTGTAGCTGAAACAGCAGAACCGACCTTTCCCTCTTGCATATTGACAAAGTTGTACATAAGGTTGAAACCTGAAGGGTCTACCTAAAGCATACAGAAGCAGAAGGTTACCCAGAGGCCATATATGCCTTCAATTTTCAGCGTGAAACAGAAAAGTCTGTGGAGGCCAGAATCGGCAGCTGCCAAACTAGCAGCTTTTACGTGGTATCAGAGCTGCCGTGATGCAATAGCTGCAGAAACCTGTCCTGGTGCTGCTGTCTGGCCAAGCACTGGCCACCTGCTCCAATTCATGGTGAAACTCTACTCCTACTAAACTGAGATGCTCAGCTCCCCAGCGCACCAAAGGGTTAAACATCTGTCAGACAAGCAACTTCTGTTCCACCACACAAGACTCCCTACATTCAGGTTTCCCACAAGTTAGCAGCTGTCAGATGCAGCTACAGCTAGAGGACATCATTGTATATAGCGTGACTCCTTGAAGTATTAACTGACATGTGACACCGGGTGGGAGATGCTCACCCACACACCAAACGCAGCTGATTCAATACATCACTGATTTGGTAGAGGAGCTGCCTCAAGCCCACTGAGGTACAGCTACCAGCCAGTAAACACAGGAGATTCAGCTGTAGCAGAAGATGGCAAAAGTCAATCACGCACTTCTCAACTTTAATGAGACCCAAAAGATCTGCAGAGCCTGTCCCAGCCCCTTTTAGACATTGTCTATCGGCCATAAAAAGATCACCCAATAATTAATTACAAGAGCAAGAGGCACTTCTTACTCGCCCTACAAATTACTGACTAGAGCTTTACTGCTGGCAAGTCCCTCCAAGTCCTCACAAGTCTGCTAGGAACAGATCAACTCCTCCATTTGCACAAGTCAACATTTATCCTGATGCCGTCACTTTTAACTGAGCTCTCAGCAGGACTAGTCTCAGGCTTACCAAGCACCACTAGCTCCTCACCTGGACCCACCAAAGTCTTCAGTGTAGCCCAGCATTGCCACCCAGCCTATCACACACCATTGTGTGTCTCAAAATAATAAAACAAAAACAGATGAGAAAAATCATCCAAAGACTCATTATAACCAAAATACTCTTTGATATAGCAGACTAACACATTCTTACTTGATCCATCACAGTTGGCTTTATTGGTCACTGCTGACGAAATGACAGAGAACTGGATGGATCAGTGAAAAAAATTGTGATTTCCCTGTTAAATTTACCTTGTTTACCTTAGAAGCACAAACACTTTGATAAATGGATTGACATCTTAAATAAGCTCTGGTGAAACTGGGTAAGTGCTATTCCATACTTCTCTGAAGGATTATGCAACTCCAAGGCTACTTCTTAGGCAGAGCTGTTCTCCAGAAGAAAAGCTCTTGGGTAGCTGAATATTTTAGATTCTAACCTCAGACATTTTCTATGATGTGAAGGTTTCTTAGGAAGAAAAGTGAATCAAAGTCAGGACTGTACATTTCTTGCTGAATCTTAATGAGCAAATTTAGAATTCAGAACATGAAAAGGGTAGTCCCTGAAGCCCAAATGAAAGAAGCTTTGGATTTAAAGAAGATTTTGATTAGATTTTCATACAGTGATTTAAAATTACTTGCATAATGCAAAAAATATGCCAGGTTATAATGGAATATGATTGCCAGTGATGGTAGGCTATCAAACTGAGTCACCGAATGCTCAAATGCTTTAGGGAATTTAAGGCCAAGCTGAAGTAAACAATATACCTGCTTTAAATTATCATATAACTCTGAGCTACAGAACTCTTCGTGGCACAACTGTATAGGAATAATTTGACTTTTTCCTCCCAAAAGCTGACAGCTTATAGCAGCACTGCACAGATCATTCTTAGGGTATGATACAGAAAAGCTGCTTACAGCTACTAAGGAAGAGGTTTTTTTAAAAAGTTTCTAAACTTGTCTACAGGCATGCAATAGCTGAAATATCATGGTGAAACAGCCCTTGAGCTCACTGGAGCATTTCGTTTACTAGGAATCAAAGCAGCTTTCCTGATCAATGTAGTAAAAAATATATAAACGAACAACATACCTGAGAACGTGTAGTAGCCACTGAAAATGAACTGCTACCAAGCCAGACAGTAATTCTTATGGGTGAAGCCTGACGTATGCAGACTACGGTCCGCACTACAAAGCTCCTGTCCTTCTGTTATTTCACCTACTGCATGTCCGTAAATAACTGGCACCATTTCTCATTTTTTGAGCTATCTGTATTACCACAATACAATATTATTGCTATGTTTTTGAGACATCTATCTTTTTAATGATAATTTTGCCTTCAGTAACCATGCAGAGAAAATCCTTGCACTTCTAATACACTTAAAATTTTATTCCAGTATTTCATCTACACAGTGGACAAACAAAAATCAGTCATTGGATTGCTAGACTAGCTCAGCCAACTGCCCAAAGGATATCAAAAAAGTATTACAAATTTACATAAAGTAGATACCCAGCTTTCTACAATAGAGATTATTTACATTGGACTAAGGTACAGGAGAACTTAGAGGTGTTCTATTTTTCCAGTTTTACAGGTACACTGCAGTATCACCATACCATTGTTTCAAAATTACTTGTTTGAACATCACAATTTGATGGTGAAATAATGTATTTCTACTTACAAACTCCAGTTATTATAAAGAGGGAAAATATCTCGGGAGTTATGAAGAATTACTTTTCTTAGGGAAAAGATGCTTATATTTAATTTAATCAGAGAATATTATAAAGAGATTACATTACTGTGAAGACATTCTGAAAGATCACCTCCTTTGGATCAACAAAACAGAACACAGTTGACATTAAAAATATGGTTTTTGTTAACATCCAAATAGACTTATTGAACTTAGCTCTTAAATAGCTAGGGCCTACATAAACTCCTGGAGATCTCATATTTGAAAGGCCAGATTTTTTTTTTTCTTTTCTTTTCTGTGAAGTCATGCACTAGAACCACAGTTATAAAATAAGTTTAAAGACCTATTGCTAATATTTTAAAAGGCAGTTTCTAGGTGAGTTTAACATGAGAAAAACTCACATTAAACTACTGCATTGTGCAGATCAACTGATAAACAGTTTATAACAAACCCCCCATGGCAGGGGGGTTGGAACTAAATGATCTTTGAGGTCCCTTCCAACCCAAACCATTCTATGATTCTATGAATGTGTAACTATACAACCTACGTAAATTGCCAATGTGTGGAATTAACAGTTAATGAGTTTGTTAATTTAATGCAGGATTCAGCACACAGCCAGCTTCAAGTCCTGAAGCAGTTCCACTGAAAGCAGACTCCTCATGTGTCTCAAGTCGAACAGTTCACTAATAGACAAAATCAGCACAGTTTGGTGAGCTGAATTCCCAGTAATTCAACTTTCTTTACAATATCTAACCATGAGTCTGATATAGCTCCAAACTGAAAAGCACATTAGCTGATACCAAGCACAAATCTCCATACTGTTTGTTGTTTTCTTTTTCCCATTTTATTTCTCTTTTCTGTTCCAGAGTTAAGTAACAAGCCAAGCACAGAAACAGTGAAATATGAATTGCATAACAAAGACTTACGAGGGAAAGGTTTTCAATATTTTCTCTTTCCTGAAAACATTCAATAAGCTGGATATATTAGAGAAACAGCTTTAAAACACAATTAGAATTATATACAGAAATGATGACTAACAGAAACTACAGTGGCTCTGCATCGTCCTAACAGAGTTGGTGTCACAGACTGGCATGGAAAACTATTTCTTCATCTCCAGGATTGCACTTCCCGGCCCTCTGTGTTTGGCACTGCATATGTTGCAGAACTGGACAGGAGATACCTAGAAATTAAAAAGAAAACAAGAATCTCAGAGAGATGTAGCCAAGTTCAAATGTGGGAAGATGAATGAAAAATGCCTTTCTCAATGTTACTATTCGCAGTCGGGCTGTTCCCTGTAGACACATTCATAGCTAGGTGTAGGAAGGTGATATAGTGGAACGCAATAATGCAGGCTATTCTGGAGTCCGGAGTCCGAAAGCAATGCACCTCACCCCTCCCTGCAAGTGTATTACCACCACCCTCCAGAAGAGTGATGTCAAATTTCTTCCACAACAAAAATGAAAAATACAGAGTCAAAAATATCACTGATTATCTCCATAGATAAAAGAGGAAAGTAAGTCACTTGGTCAGCTCTATTGCCCACTGCATGTCTTAGTCACAGCTCCGTCTTTGGATAGTGCTCTACAGATTTTCAACAGCTGAGAATACGGGCTGAATACTGTCTATCTGATATTACATGTGTTTATTGCTACTCCTGTGTTTAGCTCTGTGCGATGCTTTATGCATGCATTACTTTCAGTATGTCACCAGTAACGCAACTGATTATCTAAGGCCAAGAAATACTATAGTAGTGAAGAATTTGGTTTAGATATATTCTATATATGTATGAGTACACAGGTATCTGCACATATATCACGTAATATTTGTGTCACATTTGAAAATCCCATCTGGAGAGTTAGCCAGTCCCACTCCTGTCCCAGTAAGTTGAGAATGCTAGATAAATTTTAGATTGCTTCTCAAATAATAAAATTTGTGGTAAATATTGTTTGAATAAATATTTACTAGATGTTAGGCTTTCTAATGCAAATGATCTAATTCATTCAGATTTTCATAACATATTTAAGTATACATGCTGTACCATATGGCTACAAGCACTTTGCTTGGTTACTTGCAGATTAAGTGATTTGAAGTTATTTTTTCACTAGATGTTCATTTTCAGAGATAGATACAGAATCAGAAAAGCTTAAATTCCATTTTCTTTGTGATTTTATTACCATTCTGATGCTTTCATTCCTAAATTCAAAATTGGTTATATCTAGAAGTTAGATTTTTTGTTTGTTTACATTGGAGAGGGGAAAAAATATTTCCCTGATGAAAAAAAAAACATATTCAGAGCATAAAGATTATTACAATATTTAAATATTCACTCTGAAATGAGTGGGGTTTTTTCTTCCAGGTCACAATCATTTAATATGGTTCACTTGACAAAATATCTTTATTCTTGTCTTTAATTAAACATAAAGTGAGAGCTACAATGGGAAAGAATTAATTAAAAAAACAAACAGGTCGTACTCCCTGTATGTCTCAAAGCTGCACTGCATATTCAGATTGCAGAAAATGATGAAATACATCTCAAACAACAGCAGCAATTTCTTTCTAAATTGGATGTACTTCAGTTGTAGATGCCCTAACCACCCTACTACTATGGGGTATCATCACAAATGATTACTGTAATCACATTATAATTCCTGATAGACCACAGTTGACAAAAGGAAATAATTTGTCCTTTTTTCTTTGGCAAAGGTATCAGAGGGATTAAGCTAGTTCCTTACTGTGTTAGATACCGGGAGGCACTCTTTGTGAAACATATGTCTGCAGTGGAACACTACCACGTTGAAGGACTTGGATACATCTGGGAAGGAGAAAGTAAATTCTTTACAACAGGGCACTGAAACAAAGCATTCAGTGGCTACAGCAGCATGTGCCTGTATTCCATGATACAGATAAAAACATCAAGTAATATCTTTCTATCAAATTAATGTCCAAATTATTCTGGCTCATTTACAGAAACTAGGCAGAGTGATGCTTTCAGGTAATGTATCCCCATGATAGAGTTACAATTTTATTCTGTAGCTTAAATACTATATACCTTTTCAATAAAAATTTCTTTAGGTCAATCTGTGCTACGTGCTAAATTTGGAGAGGCAGAAGAGTTAACTGCCACCAAATATTTCAGCCATTTAAAAGAAAAGTTATCAAAACAATTCTTGCACTAGTGCAGGGAGAACCAGAACATTAAGCAGTTTTAGCGCCTACACTTCATGCCACGATCATGAAATTTGGCAAGAAGCTGCCTAAGTGCCCACTGTGTCTTTTGAATCCCACATGAATATTTAGCCCAATTAGAAGTCTACATACAACATTCACATATCCAAAGAATAATCTTCTCACTCAGCAGTAGCATCCACATTCGATTCCTTGGGTCCCATTCTCTTGACACACACTACCTCAAGGCACTAGCATGTTCAGCTCTGCCAGGTTTTCTGTCACCATGTGGCTGCTGTGGTCTGTACTTTGGTGAATGTGACCATAGTATAGTTGTCTATTTTTTATTTATTTAAGCGAAAAATGGTAGAAGCCAGATTAAAAAACCGTCACTGATTCTACTGGGCTATGCACACTTGGCAAACAAACAAAAAAATAGGTTCATACATACATGTTGTCTTTTATATTCTTGTTTGAAGATGCCACAACAGATATTATCCTGGTAAAACTATTTCTTCTTAAGATGCCAAACAACTATATTAGTATTTCTGAACTATAGTTGTCTTGCAGAATGTGTATCTTCAAAATAATATCCTGGATTTCTAGTTTCAAGACTAACTTTAAGAAGATATTTTAGAACTAGCCTGTTATAAGTGGTTTCAAGTATGACAGCAGTGACTGAAGCTAAGTTTTCACCACTCAGACAAAAGGTATATTCCATAAAACTTCATAATCTACAGGTTCAGCTTAAATTGTTCAACAGATTTGACACAATTTGGTGGCAACAGTTTAGCTTTGTGGTTCTAATAATCTTTGAGAATACTTATGTTGATGAAATTAAAAGCTGCTTTCCATCCCATGTATTTCAAAACAGAAAATATGAAAGTCAAAGATGACTAAGAAAGAAGAAAAAAAAATAATCTGGGTTTACTGCAACAAAAAAAAAAGTTCAAATTACACTCTACTCCCACATCAGAATTCCTAAGCAAGCTTTGCACAGGAGACTGAAATTTATACAGCGATTACCAAGGGAGACTACCACACATTTCTATGAATAAAAGCAAACAGTAGTTGTTCTCAAAATAAACAAAACAGACAATCTCTTTCTCTTCCAGAAAAGCATCCTACCTGAAGGAAGTATTGGAGACAAGCATGATTCGCAAATATTCTCCTCTGGAAAAACAAAACAAAACAAACTTGTAACAGCTTTGTTAAACTCCATGTTTACTTATTTTTTTATAAAGCAGGCATGAACATACTGCTATCATGGAAATGGAGCTTGGTCTTAAAGTATTTACTTAAGATGCTTAACAGCATATATTAAAAATTGAATTGCAATACTGAAGCAGCATTTCTATTAACAGCATGAGAAATGTTTACATTATCTGATCCTGACTGTGGCACAACTGCAGGAGCAAGGCTGTGTAGGATCAGTGCTGTAGAGGCACAAGGCAAACTGGAAAAAAAAGGAGCATAGGATGGGTGCCTGATTTCTCTGCAGCCTTTTGTAGCAGAAGCTTTGATCTTCTGTCCTTCCATCAGCTTTTGCCTCTTGGTATTAACACTCAGCTGGTGTGAATTACATCACTGTTCACATGCATCATTAGCACCTTGCAAAATAGGTTCAACTATTTCTGAAAACTATCTTCTAGCTTTTGCTTTGGTTGCAGATTATTATTGTCTGACTATCTGTGTTGGCACTGAGCAGCGTTTTTCCCCTTTATAGACAAACTGCAGGAGACAACACATTACTGGCTATGCAGAGGTTGAAGAGGAAAAAACGCATGCTGGGTCTTGTAGTTTTTGAGATAAAAGCATTTCCTTTGCAAAGGGGAGAGCAACTAGCATCCTACTATACGCTACAAATAAGGTACAATACTCAGGTTTTCGGGCAGCTTCCAAAGCGAACAGTCATGTGGCTTAGGTCTATAAACCAAGTAAAAGACTTCAGAGCCTTGAAAGTCATCGTGTTTCCTCTGTACCCACCATCTACTAGAACGCCTTTCATCTGAGTTCTATGCATTTTCTTCAATAGAGAGAGAGAATCGGCAACAAGTATCTTTTTGCAACCTTCCCGCAGCAAGATCTGTTGGTACAAAGAACACAAAATACAGTGGTTGTTGAATCGATGGGCATATCAACTATCTCAGCAAGTCTCCACTGGGTTTCTGCTGCCAAAGAGAGCGCGAGGAATGTGTAAGACTTTTCAAAGCTATTATAAAGGAGGGAAAGGGGGAACCTCCTGTTACCACCACCTTTACCTAAACGAAAACCCCACATTATAAAAAACCACAAAAACCACAAACCACCTCAAAAAAATAAAATCATTCACAAATATACTATTGTCATAAATTATGATCTTCTTCCTATGAGCTTGTCTTAACAAAATACAATGGAGAGGGATTTGTACAGTTCCCATCACAACTGGTTTCCAAACCATTTCAAAACTTCTACCCATATCTTTCCTATCTTCTTTAGGAAAGGTATTTGATAATCATAAAACCTTCATAAACACAGCAATTCAAAATTTATTTTGTGCAAACATATTTCCTGCTGAGGAGTCATTTAATAAGCAGTATTAAATGGTCATTCAACTAAACGAAGGTCCAGAGTTCGTTCCTCCTTAGCAAATGTCTCAGCCTCCTTTCTACTTATTTAATATTTTTCATTAGATTGACATGTCATTGCCTGACAATGTTGTGAAACGCAAAAAAGAATGAAGGGCATCAAAATTATGCAGACCCTTATTTCACAATGCTTAATGAAGCAAGTATGAAAATATGACAAACCCAAATAGGTCTTCTGGAATTTTTCTTCTTCATCCTGACTTGGTGCTTGGAAATTTGTTTTCCAAGACAACAATTGCTCCGAACTGTGCTTTCAAGAGGCTCACAGTCAATTTGAAGCTGAACAACTCTACCAAAAAATGCGGTATACAAAGGCTACCTCCATTCCTTTCTCCTGCTTATTTGCATTACAGGAGACAGTGAGAGTTCTAAACCAGTCCAAGATACAGCTAATGCAAACACCTTAAAAGTAGTATAACAATCGATTTTACAGCCAGGTGAACACTGTCCAAAGCCTTATCTTCTCACATACATATTGAGAAGTAATAAGGATGCACTGCCAAGAATGATATGCAGTTAAGACTGCAAATCTGAAATCCATTACAAAAATTAAAATTAAGTAACGCTTTAAGCATTTCAAACTGGACATGTCAGTGGGTAAATTACATTCTTCAGTACTAGACACATCGAGCCAGAAAACACTTCTGAGCACTAGAAACTGAATGCAGCTTTACAAGATAAACACTTAGAAAATTAATCATTTCTATCTGTAATAATCTCAGGAACTGAGTATGTCTTTCCGCTTCCAACTTTATCCAAGGGCACCAGAGATTGGTAAATTCTGTTTTACATCTGGAAAAATGTCACTAGGTTTGAAAAAAATACTAGAAACTTTTTGCAAGGACAATTGAATGAGACTACGTTTCAGAATGACTTGGAATGGATGAGGTCTTGGCTACATACTGGAGTCCTGCTAGCTGCACTCAGCATAAGGAGAAGAAAAATCCCATGTTTAAGTAACAGGAGCAAAGCATGCACGTTAAATGAGAGAGGTGGAACAGCAATACAAAGATTTACTATTTTCTACTTAAAATAGTGTGCCAATAGAAAAAGTTCACTTGAAAAAAGAAAAAGCAAGAGGAAAACAGTAGACATCATTAAGTCACTGGAAAACCTCTATACTGTTTGATGTCTTAAAAAATAGAAGTAACAGAAATACCTTAAGACACATAAGACACATGAACTATCTTTCCCCCGTTATTTGAACTCCACTAAGATTTTTCCATACCATATTCAATGACTGTTTGTCAGACCTTATTTTGCTAGAAATGGAATACAGTAGGAAGCTATTATATAAAAGTCACAATGAAGAATGTAAAATGTCAAATCTCAAGGTGGTAAATCTCAACACTTCTGCAGAAACAGATTTGAAGAGCTCAAAGATGAGATGCATAATTTAAGAGTTATAGAAAGAGAAGCAGGAGAGGGAATTTGGAGGTGAGACAGAGGGAGAAAGAAATGTTTGAATTAACTTCTTTCTGTTAAAAGGAGGGAGAAGTATATAACTTTGCACCCTAAGATTAGGCTAAACTAGTTAAAACTGACATCAGGCATAAATCTGTAATGAAACCTCTTTCTGAGGAGAAGAAACAGGACTCAGGGGATGAAACGGAACTTTTTTCTTAACCCTTGCACATGATTGCAAGCACAAGCAGGACAGCGTGGTACACCTACAGAAAGAAGTTTTAGGCAGATATAATGCTTTTTACCAAATTAATGAAAACTGCTGAAACCAAAACGTTTATTGCAAAAAAGAATCCTACTTCATTTTCTGACTATATTAGGGAAGATGCTACTGTATAACTAAAATCAGATGCCATAAAAACTTGTATCTAATTTAAAAAGTTCTGATTTACAAATGCTTCCCATTATCTTTAAAGGGAAACACCGCAGCATGCAGTTAATTTCAAAGGGTATAGTCAAAGCTCTGAGAATAAATTCAGGCCTTGATTCAGCTTAGCGCTCAAACAAGTCCAAATTTCTCAATGCCAATTAACCAAATTCTTCCAAACGGCATCACAACCGCAATTAAAAGCACATTATTTTTACAACCAAAAGGCAGACATCCCTCTGTGCAAGCTGCCACCTGCCCCCTAGTGCCTCCAAGGAGTCTGAACAGCAGCTTAATTCGTGTTCAGGAGCAAAACCCAACATTTTTTCCAGGTGCTCTTTCAAGCAGCATTTATCAGCTTATCATCAGGGTCTATTAGTTCATAACCTCTGTTATGAATGGCTAGATGTGAATTCTATGAATGGATGAGTGTTATCCATCAGAGCTACTGCAGGTTCAATCTAAGTGAAAACTAGTAAGTCAACATCTGAGTAAAATGGCTAATCCGCAAAATCTAGAGGTACTGCAGCTAAACAAATTGCTTTTATATTTCAAAACTAGGGAAAACAAGTCTTAGAATACCAACATCTTTTGAAGTTTTTTTCTAACAGTTGTCATACAAAGGGCGAGAAATTAGGCATTTCTTTCTGAAACAAGGGAAGCATTTAAATCTCTTCCAATACCCCAAGCATTTCCTAAATTTCACTCAGGTATAGACTGAAGCTGAAAAGAAACGTATTTTATACATTTGGAAAGTGTAACAGGTTTATAACTAACTCCCACATGCACAAATAAGGGGATTTTTCTACCAGCATTCTCTGTGAGATGTGTGATACAATGCTTCTGAAACCTGGAGCATGGTTGAATGACGTATTTTAAGAAAGGCTCCTGAATTCCTCATTCAAAAGATAAGACCACTGTCTAATCAGATACCAGTAACTTAAACATGTGTGAACCATTTCATATTCTTTTTCAATTTGATTTCCAGGGAACCGAATATAAAAGGCAAACACAAAGTTCAAAGGTACATTTGAGAAAAGAGGTCTTTGTTAAAATCAAACCGTCGTACCACTGTTGAGTTTCAGCCCAAAAAAGTCATATAAAAACATCAGTAGCACTGTTTTCACTGAAAAAAATAATAGTTTGAATTTATATTTTGCATAGCAATACTAGTAAATGCTCATTTTGCTACAATTTTCAAATAAGAGCATTAGTGACCTAATTGTGTTGGCTAAGGGAGTTTTTAAAAATAATTGCACTGGTAAGTTCCTAATGGGAACACAGGTTCTGTATGAGGCTCAGAGAAACAACGTCTCTGTGTGGAAACCAAATTAAAGTTACACTGACAACAACTTTTCAATTATATGGAGATAAAGTTGAGTTTTGATTCTGTGTCTTTGAAAACCCTTTTAGATGCAAGATGAAAATCATTAAACTTTTGTCAGGGTATCAATATGACTTGGCTCAATTTGGTTAGCTTGCCATAGATTTGAATAGTATTTAGTTATGTTGAGACTGTTGACTGAAGAATGGTGATTTATTTGCCTTTAAATAAAAAATGTGCTAGGAACATGTCATTATTAATAAATAACCAGGTTCCTCCTTAAGGCAACACACCTTCAGGAGTTTATAAATTCAAAGGAAGTAGTCTGTGGTCTATTTTATCTATAAATTTATGGCACCAAGAAACTAGATTTCAGGAGTTAGATATAAAATATAATAAAAAAGTTTTAGACTACACTTTACTTGATAAATACTCCTGTTAAAATTCAGACAGCTATAACTTTGTCTTTGTTGTCTATGTCTTCATAACTTTGTGGTCTATGAATGTTACTGTATATAAACACTAAAATCAGTATTATTTCAGCAGTAAATAAACTTTCATCACTACAATAAATCAGTGTCATTCAACTATCTACTATATTTTTAATATACTAAGTCAGACAATGACAAAGAGAAAAGATTATAATAAATGATCTACAGGATGGAACAAAAAAAAAAAAATAATCACTTGGAGTTTTAATCCCAATTCAGAAAACCACTTAAATGAGTGCTTAAATCTTTTCCTGTTTTGCAAAATACTTAAGTGTATGTGTAGCTTTAAGTTCATGGCATTGCCTAAAGTTGGAAAATAAAAATGGGTATTCCTGAAGAATAATAAGGCAGCTTAATAGATCCCTACTTGTAAAGCAGAGCTGTAGTGTCAGAGCAAATGTAAATTAGAAGTACTTAATTTGTAGCCTAAGAACAAAGTCTCATGTGATCTATATTTTATTTTTACCCAATAGAATACCTAGTCCTACCTTAGTGCCATGACTAGTTGTTTAGTAGCTAGATATTAGATATTAACTAACCACATCACTTTAGATCCAAGGTGATCTTAGAGTAGCACATACAACAGTTGCAGCAATTCATCTAATGGGTAGTAATTTGTTATACTGAAGCAATCTGTCTGCAATATGCCAGCATTAATGGAAAACTTAAATTATTCAGGGAAGATCCCAGATTAAAAAAATACAACAAATTTTGTTGCATTAATAGACTTCTGTGTTGGATTCTCCAATGCACACTGTAAGCCACATATGGCATGCTTTGGCAGCCACTCAATTTGATTCACTTGGTTTTGCTGGGATGTAAAGAATTGTTTTCAAAAAGACAAAGTCTGCCAAAAGGCACTGCTTTTAGCTCCTACCCGTATTTCAGATCACATCTAATGTAAAGTTTACTGCTACGGAAATTTAGGAGCGTAATAGGAAAGTTGCATCTGTATACTTACATAAGCATAAAACAATCTTACTAGGGCTTGCAAAAAGAGGCCACAATTAAATACAACACAGCTGTAATGCCTTTTGGAAAGCCAATGTTATGAAAAGATCAGCACCTTTTTGGTTTAGGCAGTGACTTGCAAGGCAATCAACAGGTTCTAACCTCACCTGTGCACTTCCTTTGTGGATCTTGGCACAAGAGTGTCTTTTTTGCCTTTGAAAATGGGAACAATAAAACTTACGTGCATACAGAGCTCAAGATCTGAAGAGATGACGTTACAGAAACTCCTAGCCAATGTAATTTGGATTGCTGTATGAGTTCCAAACATCTGGTATGTTAGGTGATACAAATCAGGTAGTTTTAACCAAAATCCAAGGAGTTGTGCCAGGCCAGAACAGAGGACATGGACTTCTCACCATAAACCTACACAACATGATGCAAAGGTGTGATCAGGCATCATACAAAGACACCAAAGCGAGCTGTAAAACAGCTAATGAGGCAACAACAATGATGAAGCTAGGGCAGAATTGCCCTCAGCAATGAGAAGCCCCTTAGATAGACATTTACTTGAAATCTCAGCCATGTCCTGAAGCACACGCTGAATGCAGAAACCCTCCTGCTATAAAAAATTGAGCTTGCCAATCTAAGTCTACTTAGTCTACTTGCCAATCTAAGCGTGCAAGAGCTGTGGTAACATCTACAAATTTCAGTGTAGACACACCATCTGTCCATAAACAGTGCAATTTGCACTGCCTGTAACACTTTAGGAACAGTCTTATTTTAACCTATAGCTTATATTTCTCTAAAGAAAAATAGTCCCCCTAGGGTTTTTTGCTATATTGTTATGCTATTGTACAAACAAGCCAAGCACAAATTACACTAAACTTCCCTAATTTCTATTATTCCTATGAGAGCTAAATTTTAGCCCTAGAGCTATCCAAATCTACTTCAAAATGAATTAGCGTGAAATCCATGAAGCATTTCAATGCTAACAGCAAATAATTTTAGATATTATTCTGAAGGTTAAATACATCCTTTTAATCCCAAAGTAATTTTGTTAAAAGGTATTTGAAGACAAAATGATTCTTCCCTCCCTAAAACGTGACCAAACAATGTCATCAGCTTTGTCTGAAGCCATGCAATATACTTTGCATACGTGTAAAGCTGCAGCTATGCACACAGCACTTTCTCAGTCCGCCTGAGACCAAAAATTCCATTTTGATTTCCAGAGAATGCAGAAACAGAAGAATCGGCAATGAAAGCAGCAGGGTACTGACAGTGGCAAGATTAACATGCAACCGTTTAAAAGCAGCATGCTATTTATCTAGCATTATTTTGGAAGGATAATAATATATAAATAAGTTTATTAAAAACTGGAAGTAATGCTACAGCACACATTATATGCAAACATGTATCTGTTTACCTGCGTAGCTCCTTGCACATAATAAGTGTACAGGAGAACAAGACACTTAACGTGCTTTTTTGAAATAATGAAAGCCATAACCTAAAGCACATGTGATAATAAAATAAAGGACGGACTTTGGAAAGGCTTAGAACTTGCCTTTTTAAAAGGACTTCTGACATCAATGAAGGCTCTCACAGGTATAGTCTTGATTTGGTCTGGTAAGAGACCAGCTGTGACTTTTACTGAAAACCATCGCAACTCTCTTAATAGCAGACGGGAAACAAATGTTTATGAGGTTCAGAAAATCGGAGTTTCAGCTCCTTTCTGGGCTATGTTTTCTCATACTGTGCATAGTCACACCTGGGGCATTCAAACTGCTCTATACCCTTATGTCTCTCAGTAGAAGGGTGCAGAGCAGTGTTACAGAGGACTCAAGTTTGGGCCTCCTTTCGTAGCAGGGAGATTTAAAGTATGTGATGCAACTCTCTCTGTTGTTAGGAACATTTGTCAGGAACATTTAAGGGTACGTGTCTTTTAAGTTCTTACAAACACACAGCAAAACCAGTCATGTAGAGAACTGCACATATCTGTATAATTGTGCTAAGAACTCCCATAATCCAATGAGCAGTCTTTTTTTTTCTTTTGAAATGCATAGACATCAACACATTCTGCACAACAGACAACAGAATTTGATTTTAAAAGTTCATCGTCTTGTAGGTAGTATGACACTTAACATACAGCTCTCATACCTGGTGAATGCATGGGGAGTTATGCATCCTCATAGATGAAACAGAATGAAAAGTACTAGTCATGAGATTTTCCAATATTGGACAATTGGGCAGTATAAAATAGTCTGAATCACCAAGATCTTTCCAGTTCTACTTACTGACCAGGCATGGGAGAGATTTAGAAGTGCTAGAAGCCATCAAGAGAAGAGACTATTCGTCTCAACAAATTTCTCCCCTTTCTGTTATAGTTTTGTACCAATTAACAGTGACCATGCCAGATGCCTGAACAAAATGAACAAACCTTCATGATAGCCATTTCTCATGCTGTTCAGCGGCAAAGCGGTTTTGCTGTCTTTCTGAAAATGAGTATCACGGTAAGAATGCAACATTTACCTGCAAGTTGTAGTCCTGAAGAATTTTAACTAGTGAGTCTCTCAAATTAGGAATCTCCATGCCTTCCTTGATGCGGTGGATCAAAAGAATGGGATCAACGTGGGTCCCAATATTGTTCAACAAACCAGTAATAAAAGCTGTGAAAACCAAGAGGCAATGAAATTAAGAAAAAAATTCAGCAAAATACCCAATTACAGGTTGCTTTGGTGACAAGCTACAGGTGACAAGCTCTGGCTGATTCTATGACAGTTCTGTACTAAGAGATAACACAACACCTCTTTTATATAGCCTTCATATGTTTCTTGCAGCTGTATTTGCTTGAATACAGGCCTTTGGGTAAGAGAGGAAGATGCAGTATGGCAATTCACAGAACTTCTAGGGTATTCAGAAAAGGGGTAACAGAGTATCCAGCACAAACCCACAAGTAAATTCTGCATTTCAATTCAACAAAAAGGGCACTCAAACAAATAGAGCTAGAAAATTAACTACACTGACTACTCCATCCGCAGTTCCAGGGTTCAAATACACATTTTCAAGCACTTAACCTAACTCCAACGTGTTTCTAAATATTGGCAAGAGTGACACAAAAGAAGTCTTTTGCTTTTTGAAGTGTGCTTGGCTAAAGGAAGCACTAGAAGGATGAACCTCAAGGCTGTGTTTTTTCTTCAGCCCCCAAAACTGAGGAGTTGTTCTGCATATGGGTAGATGGAACTGAGAGAATTGTATGTGCTTTGAATCCCTTTGCTCTAAAGATATCACTAATTGTAGCATCACTTTCAGTGATGGACTGCATTTAAGTATAGGTAACTTGAGAACACCATTCTTCTAAAGGAGTAACAGATTTTGTTTGCTTCTTCCTGTCAGAATTAGTGGCCAAGGGATGAAAAGACATATTCTGACACTAATTCTACAAGACATTCAATCCTTCAGAAAAGGGATCCCAAGAGAGACTTTAAAGCCTTGATTAAAGCCCCAGAAGAGGTTGCAAAACTAATGGAGTAGATAGTTAAAATAATTCTCTATTTTCTCAGTCATATTGACTCCTCTGAATCTACCTCCTGAACAAAACTGACGTTGCTTATGAGATTCTGTCAGTTTCTGATTCCATCTAAACTTTAAACCTGAGTAGCTATTCATATAATGGATGAAAGGCAAAACATACGCATTATTACAGATCTTACCTTTGTGCCGGAGAAACAAAACAAAATTAGTTATTCTACTGAGGGGTAGAAAGGTGTAGGATCCTCATTTTCAAAATTTCAAAGGGAAGTAGCTGCAATAAACATACTACACAACATTCTCATCAAGACTGCAGACTGTGTTTTGAGGTTGTCTAAAAATAAAGCCTCATTCTGCCAAATTAAAAGTGCCATTTTCCCCTTAATTTGTCATTAAGGACATAACTATGCAGAGCTTAGTCAAATGTTAAATCCCTAAGTACTCATTCTGTAGCGTGCCCACATGCTGCCTTACTGGGAGCTTTTACGCACAGTAGGACAGCTATGTTGTGCTCCACAAACCAGAACTCCTCCCTGACCATCCATAAACACCTTTCCTAACACGCACGTAGATAATTTAATCCTTTAATTGCAATAGCATTCTACAAACAAACAAACCAAAAAACCAACAAACAAAACCACATGCAAGGCTTCTGAGAAACTATCCGACTTACGTGGTTTATCGATAGAATATAAAATGAGGTCTTCCCAAAGTTCTCCATCATCTTGTTCCTTGGCAAATTCAATAGCTTTATCTACATCTTGCAATTCTTCCATTATCATCTTCAAGGCACTGCGGCTATTACCCATTCTGCCTAGAAGGAAAAAATAAGTAAAGAGATTATAAATCCTAAATGCTTATCAATACTCAGTGCTTTAAGAAGCTCTTTCAATATGAAGTGTGAAGTTGCCTTAGACTATTTCAACCAAGACCAGATCTAATCTAATCTGATGTGGGACTGCAAATCCCAGAGCAATCAGTATAATATGAACAAGTGCTCGGAGCACTTTCCTGGACTGGGACCTGGAACCTTTCTTAAGGATGCGTTTCGTCACATTAGGGGTTCTGAACTGCAACAACATCTAACATAAGGGGGAGCATGTGCATGTAAACTGTAACATGAAATACTCCCTTTTAAGAGCCCTCATGGACACTCTTAATTTGCAGTAAGTATAGTGCAGGTTACACCCACAGAAAATGAGAGGAAGGAAGAGGAAGAAGTAGTAGAAATCCTGAACTATTCTTTAAATAAATCCGTAAGTGAATCCTACTTTGCTCTCAAACATTCACAAAACATTCTTACTAAAACAAAGACTGATTAAAGAAATGCTTTCCATTCTGCTCATGACTAATACGTAAACATACATAAAAATCTTAATCTTACAATGCCTCTCATTCAGAGGTAGATTCCTTGGCCTGCTGGGGGAGTTAATTTACAATTAATTTTATTAAAAAAAAAATAAAAAAGAAAAAAATAAAGGAAAAAATGAAAATAAAGCTTCTGAGACATATTCAGAATAAAATATTTGTTTTGTTTCTCCCTGCTCTTCAAACTGACAGTATTACACTTCTCTTGGAGGCACTGTCCCCCCAGCCTGCTCCCCATAGCCCCCCAACACCTCCAAAATCCCAGAAAAGCACCAAATCAGAAATGCAGTAACACAATATATGGAGTTAAGATTTCATATGAATAATTCAATGCTTTGTTTTATTTTCTAAATCATGTTATTTGGTCCTACTGACTGTATACCAACTTTGTCTCTGGGAAAGCATGTTAAACAATATTAGACAATACATCATACATTTTCGCAGCATAAGCTTTGACAAGATTAAAAGTATACTGTAATTTATCACACTGAGTGTTACTTACTCAGAAGATAGACTGTCTCTTCTACAAAGTTCCTCTGTTGGCAGATCTCAAGAGCCTTGAATTTAAGGGAAGGGAAGAGGGAAAGAGAATACAGGGAACTATGTAACATGATAGTTTATTGATCACAAATGCTGCAAGAGGCTTAAAGATACTTTTCCATGAAGTTGCATTACTCATTTTGACAGGAATACGACTCCCTTAATATGCACTGTCAGGTCCTCTGGTATTAATTAAGAGGAGAAACTCCATGGTGTTTTATTTTTTTATTTTTCTACAAGATTAAATAAATCTGAGGACACGACAGGTATTTCAGTCTGGATTATGCCAATCTACTGGCAATCTACTGGCAACTTCTTTCTTCTTCCAAAAGTTGGTTAATCCGAAAGCATCAAGGTTCTGTGCTGTCAAGACTTGCTTCCTGAGGGTGGACTTAGGAAGTCTCTAGTGATGGAGGTCTATTATTCATTCATAATACAAGCCTGTAGATCTCCTCAGGGTAACCAGAAGGGTTTTGAGAGGTAGAGAGTGCCCTCTAAATTTTCTACCAGTGACCTCCAAGATGACAATACAAAAATAAGCCAACCCAAGTATGAAAGAATAAGGAGGAAGCATTGCTTGTAAATTTGGTTTAAAGACCTGAGGGCTAAATACCATGAGCAGTAACTGAATCTGTGTGTAGCTGACAAACACTGAGCACAATTATCAATATTACCAAACTGATTACCAAGAAGGTTTTAGTAACAGAAAATTGACAGGACTGGTATGCCATAAACAATGCCATGTCTGTTTCCAGTTTGGAAGCAGAAAGCAAACTCAAGATTCACAGCATTCCTGTGAAGACAACTGTTCACCAATAAAGACTTTCATACTTGGAAATCAAAACTGTAAATGCATAAGACACAGCTACAGCTGAAGATGGAAATAGGAATTAACTTTTCCTTCCATACTCAAATTATTTCAGATGGGTTACTATGAAGATTAGAAATATGGACAACGAATTTCAGGGTAGGGGTAACTGAATTACCAACCAGATACTTCAGGGGAATGAACGTATGAATAATACTAAGTTATAAAAACAGCTGACAGCCTTTTTTCTCTCCACTTAGAAGCTAAACTAAAAGTACTAGGTATTCAGTATTTCTGGATGCTGCATGTTTATTGACTGCCATGCTCCCTCTAGAGGAAAACAGGGAACATTGATACTTCTCTTTCAGTTCATTTTATAAAACATTTGCTAACCTGCACTTGAATAAAAGTGGCTGACTTTTAAAGAACGAGAATTATTTCTTCCTGCCAGGTTTATAATTTCTTTAAAGCAATAGTAAGCGTGAATTTGTTCAAATATCATGGGTTTTTGCAATGTATATACTGCACTGCAATCTGCTAAACAGGAACTGAAAATAACAACTGGGAAATTCTTGGCCCCCTTTTTATTTCCTTAGAATAAAGATTTGTATGTGGCAAAAAGCATTACTACATGATATGTATGGTAAGAAGTATAATTACAGAATTAGCAGTGACAGTAAATTCAGCTAAGTTTTATACAGTGTTGGTATTTTTCCTCTCTTCCTTACCTTCTTACTGAAACATAGTAACATTTTAACATAAGGTTAGAATGACACTTTTTCTAACATCCTTTCCTCTCACTTTCCTGATTATTGCAGCACACCATCCAAAGGTTAAGGAATCTCTGACATATTCTTGCTCACAGCCCATATCTTCATCAAAGCAGTGCCAGCAATGCACTTGCATCATTTACAGCACTTCTCTGTACCACCCATCACTGAAGATAGGTGGCTGGATCTGCAGTAACTAAAACTAATTTGCACCGAAAGAAAAAAAAAAGAAGTACAGATGCAATATTCCATTTAAAACTACTCCACTGGTGTCATCATTATAGCTGCATACAGAGAGGCATCCTTTCACAAAGATTGCTCTGCTTGACCATTAACAGTGACAAATACAAGTAATAAAATACTGACCCAACTAAAGAGGGAAACTTAAAATTTCAATTTGATTCACTTTAATTCAAGCAGGGGAAAAAAAACAAGAGTGCCCTTAACTTCATTTATTTATTTTTTTCATTTGACAAGAAAGAGCAAAGAAGGAAAATGTAAAAAGGTTAAAGAAGGTGGAAACATGGTACTCTGTAAAACCCCAAGTCTACTAGTGGAACTACAAAGACAAAATACTTTTAGCTCTGCTATTTCAGTGACTGTTATATTGTGTATATTATTTGAAAGCACCTTAGGATCTTAGAATACAAAGCTAGAAAAACTCCAGTTACAGCTACTCATTTTTTAAGATCTAACACTCACTAGTCCTAGGATTTGGCAAAATGATTGTTGATTTCCTGCAACCACAACCTCCTGTCCAGTCAGGCCAGGCACTGATGCGTATTTTTGCTGTAGGTAAGCATCAAGTATGAATTCAGAACTTCTGCAGTAAAAATCCCACAGATTCCTGCCCGGTGAACTGACAGAGGAAGGTCTCAGCTGTCAGCCAGCTCAGCAAACCATATTTCTAAAGGTGATGGTCACAAACTCAAAGGATCTCCTCCTTTGGGCAGTAGAGGGCAGTACCAGACACAGTTACAAATTTGTAACACTGCAAGCTACAGACATAAAAATCAAGGGTCTGGTTTTAGATTTTCGGGGCTTACCTTCTCTAGTGGACAGTGCGTGCTGTCTCTGAGAAATGGCAGTAAATTTGGACGATCATATTCAGCATAAAGGTTGATCTGTTTCTCATGATATCGCTGGCCTTTATGGTGGTCCCTCTTGAAAAGCTTGTGCAAATACTAGGAATAAAAAGAGAGAATCAGAACTCAAAACGACTTAAGCAATATTATTTGTTCTTTGCTAATAAAATACTCCTCCTAATTTCTTAATGAATGTGCTAACACATACTAAAAGGCAAAGAGATTAAATCCTGATTCAAAAGACTCATTTTACATTTTTCTGAAGTATCCTCATCACAGCAATCTCCAAAACCAGCTCTATAAAGCTGGCTTTCAGCCACAGTTAAGAAATTGTCCATTAACCTTCAATTAAACTACTAGATTTTTAGTGATAGGACAAGGGGTAATGGGTTTAAGCTGGAAGAGGGTAGATTTAGACTAAAGGAAGAAATTCCTCACTATGAGGGTGGTGAGGTACTGGAACAGGTTGCCCAGAGAGACTGTGGATGTCCCCTCCCTGGAAGTGTTGAAGGTCAGGTTGGATGGGGCTTTGGGCAACCTGGTCTAGTGGAGGGTGTCCCTGCCCATGGCAGGGGGGTGGAACTAGATGGGCTTTGAGGTCCCTTCCAACCCAAACCATCCTATGAATCTATGATATAATTCTATGACTTTGAATTTCACAGAAAACTTTGGACAAATACGTCAAACGAAGTATTTTGGTTATCTAGATATGTTTGACCATTACAGGTAACTATAGATCAAATTTTTACCACATGAAATGTTTTAACCAAAGTACCTCAAACCATAGATACTGAGGCAAAGCTCCTTCTTTCTAAACGAGCACAGAAAAGCCTTGAGAATCATCTTGAGAGTTGCTTTTACACAAAGGGAAGCAGGCTTCACGCTTTGAAACTGATGCATCCCTTCCATGAACTGAGTCAGTCAGTTGTCTTTGCAAAGCTCTCGGGCTGCGGGCTGCACACTACGTAGAGCTGCTTCCTATAATCACATCTACAACACATAAACCTGCTCTTCACCAGATTGATGCCCTGAGCCCCACCTGTACACAGCAGCAAGTTCAACTTCCCTCCTTAATACAGCCCAAGACCACGGTTACATGATACATATTCCACTGACAGCATGCTCAATCCGAAGAGGTGCTTTTGGAATAGCAATGTGCAGCCACAGCCTTACAGTGATATTGTAATTCTGCACAAACAAGAACAATCTTGCAGTGTATGGAAGTTACAGGTCTAGAAAGACAAGCAGTTCACTGTCTCTATGGATCAACAAAATATGCTTCAGAGTTGCACCCAACATCCATCCAAGCCCATTTTTCTGTAGGGAAAGAGGATGGATACAAGCAAGTAGTAATTGACCAGAGAAGACAGGTGTCTGCAATGCCATAAGGAGTATCTCACAGTATGTTAACAAGCAAGCAGTATGTTATCATTTTCTCACAGGTACACATTTTAAAATTATTTTACTCTTGTAAAAATGCTACAGCAATGTTAAAAAAAATGATTAGCAAAAGTAGCCACTTTGGCTCCTGATGATTTATGACATTTTAGTGTCATGTGCACTTTGACAGGATAACCATATCTGTAAAAGATGTGTCCAGCAAAGAGTTTATTCAGCTCAATTTGAAAACAACAGAATATAGAAATATTTACCACATGCTGTAGCTCAGGCCTGTTTTCTAATTCTTCAACGACTCTGTCAATCTGAAAGAAAACAAATAAACCCAACAGATCAGCAAACCTGTGATATTCATCACATTTGCAGGACTGAAAGGATGGGTAATACAAGCAAGCATTGGGCTACCACGCCATGAACTTGTTATACTCACAGAAATTTTATCTTCATTATCCAAAAGCATGTCTACTGCTTTCTACAGTAAAGAAAGAGAACCCAGTTAAGAAACAGGTACACACATTTTCTCACACTCAATATAGTATTATGCTTGTTCACTGATGGGTATCCGATGGATATTGCAGACCTACTCTTTTCAGCAACAGTAATTCAGAGGGCAGTTTGCATAACATCAGCATTCCCCGACAGCACAGCATTACAGGAGAACACATCATGTGTTCTTCCAGAATACATCTAAGTTTCCACACTAATAGCAATCAATACTGTACACTTATACTGCAGGTGAAATATGCCCATTGAATCATGGGTCACAGAAGGCCACTGTCAATGTAGAAATACTATTTGTCCTATTGCAAAAGGGAACTGCAGGGTAATGGCTGATAGGAAACACACAACTTGCCTTACAACTGGATTCCTCCAAACTATCTGTACACTGATACCATAACACAAGCAGACAAGACCATGTAAGCAGAGCGGCCACCGGGATTCCGGTTCTGCTTCCTCTTAGAAGAGCAAACTTTGTTTCACATCCAAAAAATACAAACCCACAGATTCCTGATATGATTTACTCTATTTAATAAAAAAAAGAATTATACTCTATTTTTTCCCATGTAGTTTAGAACAGGCATACCAAAGATGATCATCTTTGGTACAGGTGGCTCCATAGCTTAGCTCCAGTGTATAAGCCACCACTGCAATTAAAGAGCAGATCTACTTAGTTTCCCCACAAGGATCATACCAAAACTCATTTGCTGAGGTTTTATAGCCAGCTGGGAAGAAATAAGATTGAATTCAGAATAAAACACATACTTCTTGATTTTTGGAATTTAAGTTAATAACCTTGCAAACTTTCAGAAGAAAAAAAAATATTCGTGAGCACAGGTAGTGTTTTCCTCAATCCTCCCAGAACGGGGGGAGACTTCAGAAGAAACAAGCGAGCCCAGGATATCAATACCTGGCTCCAGGACTGGTGCCTGTGCCAAAACTTTGGGTTTTTAAAGCATGGAAGAGCCTTTAAGAGACAAGGTATGCTGGGGGCCTGGTTGGATCCACCTATCCCAGTAAGGAAAACGCATCTATTTTGGCCCTGCTATCTTACGCCCATCAAGAAAGCTTTAAACTAGAACTGATGGGGCAAGGGGATTACCAACAGGATTGCAGTAGGTAAGCCAAGGGTTGGCATGGCATCACCTGAGGGTGGCAATGCAAGTGGGAATATTCACACTGCTCCTGGGAGCACAGAGGACTCAGGAACGTGTCTGAAATGTCTGTATACCAACATACACAGTATGAGAAACAAACAGGATGAACTAGAAGCATTGGTTTGTTCCCAGAGTTATGATATCACTGTTATCAGTGAGACTTGGTGGAATGAGTCCCACGATTGGCGTGCTGGGACTCCAGCCCAGTATTCTGGGCTGTTCAGGAGGGCTAGGCAGACCAGGCAAGGTGGAGGAGTTGCACTATATGTAAGGAAGAAGTTTGACTGTCCAAGCCCTTACGGTTAGGGATGATGTGGTTAAGAGCCTCTGAGTGAGGATTAGGGGGATGGAAAACAAAGGAGATGTTGTATGGGTGTCTACTACCGATCACCTAGCCAGAATGTAACTTATGAGTTATTCTGTAGGCAATTAGGAGAAATTTCTGCATTGGTAGCCCTTGTCCTTATGGGAGATTTCAACCTCCCAGACATCAACTAGGAATATCATACTGCTGTGATGAGCAGGTCTTGTAAATTCTTGAAGTTTGTAGGAGATAACTTCAAGTCCCAAGTACTCAGTGAGCCAACTAGGAAAGATGCCATCCTAAACTTGTTCTTTCTGAATAGAGAAGTCTTGCGGGGGACATGATGGTAGATGGCTATCTTGGCCACAGTGATCATGAAATGGTTTAGTTTAAAATTTTCAGTATAATGAGAAAAAACATTGGACTGATACTTGTTGACGGATGGTCATCTGACTAATGGGGTGAAGAAAAAGCAAAGGCATTCAATGTGGTTTTTGCCTCAGTCTTTAATAATACTGATAGACCTTGGCTGTCCAGTCCCATGAGTTGGAGGACCATGACTGCAGAAACAGTACCTTTCCATTTGTAGACACTGAAATTGTAAGCAACCAGTTCTATCAGTTGAATGTTCACAAGTCCATGGGGCCTGATGAGATTCATCCCAGAATACTGAAGGAGCTAGCAGATGTTATGGCAGGACCCATTTTAATCATCTACAAAAAGTGTCAGGAGCCTGAGGAGGTCCCCACTGACTGGAAGCTAGCCAATGTTATTCCAGTTTACAAAAAGGGTGTGAAGGGAACTACAGACTTCTTAGTCTAACCTCAGTTCCTGGAAAAGTTATTGAGAAGGTCATACTGGGTGCTATTGAAAGACTTTTAAAGAAGAATACAGTCATCAGGCACAGTCAAGATGGGTTCAGAAAGGGAAATTCCTGTTTAACTAATTTAATATCCATCTATAAGATCACCCGCCTAGTGGATGAAGGGAAGGTGATGGATGTAATTTTTCTAGGTTTTAGTAAGGCTTTTGATACTGTCCCTCACACCATCCTTCTGGACAAGTTGTCCAACTGTGAGGTGAGCAGGTACGCAGTACACTGGGTGAAGAACTGGCTGAAGGGCAGGGCTCAAAGGGTTGTAGTGAATTGAGCTACATCTAGATGGTGACCAGTCACCAGAAACGTCCCTCAGGGCTCAATTCTAGGGCCAGTTCTGTCCAATATTTTTGTCAATGATCTGGAGGCAGGAGTTGAATGCACCATTAGTAAGTCTGCTGATGATACTAAAATTGGGAGGTACTTTTGACTCTCTCAAGGGAGAAGTGCCCTTGCAGAGGGATCTGGATAAACTGGAGCATTGGGCAACCAATGGCATGAAACTGAACAAGACCAAATGCTGGATTCTGCACCTGGCACAGAGTAACCCATGACACAAGTCTAAACAGGGGGAGGAGTGGCTGGAGATCAGCCCTGCAGAAAGGGGTCTGGGGGTGATGGGAGGCTCAGCAGGAGTCAGCAGTGTGCCCTGGCAGCCAAGAGGGCAAACCGCATCCTGGGGTGCATCAGACACAGCATAACCAGCCGGCCAAAAGAGGTGATTATCCTGCTGTAATTAGCATTGGTAGGGTCTCACTTTGAGTACTGTGTGTAGTTCTGGGTCCCAGCATTTAAAAAGGATGTGAAGGTCCTTGAATGTGTCCAGAGGAGGGCAACAAAGTCGGTGAAGGGGTTGGAAGGAACGTCCTGTGAAGGGTGAGTAAGGACTCTGGGCTTGTCTAGTTTGGAGAGAAGGAGGCTGAGGGGTGACCTCACTGCTCTCTCCAGCTTCCTGTGGAGGGGAAGTGGAGAGGGAAGTGCTGATCTCTCCTCCCTGGGACCCAGGGCCAGGGCACGGGGGAATGGCTCCAAGCTGCGTCCATCAGGGGAGGTTTGGACATGACACAAGGAAACATTTCTTTACCGAGAGGGTGGTCAAACCCTGGCAGAGGCTTCCTGGAGAAGTGATCAATGCCTGCCAGTGTTTAAGAGGCATTTGGACAATGCCCTTAATGACATGCTTTAACTTGTGGTCAGCCCTGAAGTGGTCAGGCAGTTGGACTACATGATCACTGTAGACCCTTTCCAATTGGAATAGTCTACTCTATTAACTGACTGCAGTGAAAGAAAAGTGGCAAGTAATTTAACATCTGCCTCACTATAAATTCACTGCCTCCTTCCTTGGCTTATTAATAGTATTACTTGATTAGAAATGTAGAAGGAATATCATGGTGAAAGTCTACTTGAGAATCACAACAATGATCTCAGATCTGGCTCTCTCACTGTGAATGATACTCAAATGGAAATACAAAGAAAAAAACAAACATCTTTGGGTCAATTATCTTGCGGTCTAGGCAAACATATTCTTCCTTACCTCAGACACATGTATCTGGACACAGCAAGCACACTCTCCACCTCAACACTACCTTTAGCTCATTTATTTTTAATCTGTTAAAATATCTCTAGTGGAAAGTGAATATAAAATCATTAAAATCACCATACCTCTGAATCAAAATCCATGAGGAGAACAATTTTGTCTCTGATAGAACTGAAAAGATTGTGCTTGTGGATCAACTGGAACACATCTTTATGCCTCAAAGTTAGGTAAATTTCTAGGGCTTTGCCATAGCGCTGGTCATACGTATACCTGATAAAAAACAATGTTATCATACACATCACCTTAAATATCTAAGTGCAGGAAAACTACCTATCAGGGAAAATATAAATATACACTAGGATGTAAAGCTTATTAGGATGCTACTTGATTTGATGAATATCTAAATAGTTGCTGTGATTCACTTTTGTTAAAAGGAAATAAAACACTGGGCAATATTAATTTCAATGCTGTTTATATCAGACACCGCATTTGTGTTCTGACCTGTCGTTCTCTGCATTTTTACTTTCCTGTTTTCAAATCACAGGGGAAGCAGCCTAGAACCAGATCAGTTTGGGCACATTTTCCAGTCACATATTTCCAGCCACACAGTAAACCTAAATATACTACTTCTGAAATAGAGAGGAAAAAATGCCATTTATTCTGAATGCACTCTTCACAAAAGAGGCTTCCTATGACAGCACAAAGAGGAATGCTAGCTATTTGTTTTGGAAAGAGGAGTAGCAAATCCAATCTTATACTAAACTCTTTGCTTTCATACTCAGTGTACACGTTGAGAGGAAAGGAAAAGAATTGCTAAACTGTGCAATCAGCAGAGTGGAAAGCAGAGAAAGTTGATACTTTGTAGACTGCAGCAAAGCAGATATTTCTGTTAAGAGAGTTAGACAAATATTTATAAACTGGAGTATACTATTTCAAGCTTACTTTTTGTAATAGGAGTTTAAAATTATACTCACAATTCTGCAAGTGTTCGCAGCAACGTCCTGTTCTGTGGATCTTTCTTCAGGTGATCCATCACAGCTTGAACTATGATTGTGTTGTTGTAGAGATCTCCAGGCCACTCTTTTATCAGGGTTGCAAACCCCTAAAAGTATAAGAGATTGTAACAGAAATAGAAAGAACTGCCTAAGGAACATTTCAAAACATCAAAGCTTCATCTAAGCCTCTGAGATGATACCTGCTGTGCTTCACCTCTAAGCCACTTTTACGTGCCCACAGACGTGCACAGTGCAGAACACAGGTTTTCCTTCTTAGGGCAATGTGATTAAGATTCATGAAGCTGGGTGTCTTTCAGGTGCTATATGCTTTCTGCACCTCAACCACTTGTGCTACATTAAACAAACTACAAATAATAGTATTTATTAAAAGTAACCAATATCACAGTGTTTGTGTGCTCTGAAGAACATTCTACTTACTCTCTTAAAAACTAAACCCAAATTCATCTTTTTAATCTTTTCATTATCATTGAATTTTCCATTGATACTGTTTGCATACAACAGAGAATTTGCTATCAGAGTTCTACATTGCTGAGGGTGTTTTGCTGACAATAGCTATTACATGTGGACATGCCAGGTACCTCATAGTCACTCTCCAAAAACTCGTGCAGGACCATTTCATAGATTAGAGGTTTTAGAACTGGATCTCGTCTGGGCAAGTAACGACTAATTGCCTGTAGGAAGAAAGAGAACAAAGCGTTAGAAGGGGAATGACATGTAACCTCCTGGTACACTGATGATAGAAAAAATAATTGTTGTGAAACAAAAAAACCCAAACCAGAGCTATGCACAAAACATTGCTTGTGGTAAACACTGAAAGTGCTTTATATTCATATTTTGAAGCAGTATCCTAAAGTTATTTGCTTTAGTATTGTACACATTGGAATTGTATTAATTATCTGAAAGCACTTTCATTAGAAAGATAGTGGTAAGATACTAGTTACAATGGGAGTATCAGCACTGCACTTAGACATGTCTGAATATTTACTGCTAGTCATTTAGACAATAAAACCCACAAAAGACCCCTCAGAAGAGGAAAGTTTCCAAAATGCATTTTTGTCCAGTCTTGGTCTTGTATCTTGTAAAAAGGCATAAGCATTCATTAGCCAAAAAATATGTACTTGTGATTTATGACTTACTGTGAGGTCACTACATTTTATGAAGAGTTCTGTTTTGCCAGCTATTTTTACATAGCCAAATGAAAATTAATTTGAGAATACATCTCTCCATGGAAAAGGTGAAGGCATGTGATCTGTTCCTCTACAGGAGGTACTGAAGAACTGCGTTCTGGCAGGCAGGAGACAAGAACCTGCCAGAATGAATCACCTCATACCCTGGAATTTCAGCACAGCATCTTATTGGCCCTATTACTCCATGCAACTAGAGGCCAAGGTTATTACCACCTGCCAAAAGAAACCCTACTGTTACCAGCTGTGTTGGGACTTTGGGGTTTGTAGCTGAAGGCCTAACACTGATGAAATTCCTCCAAACACTCAGAGATGTTGCCTGTTGCCCCCAAATGGCACATGGTGCAGTAGAATTTTGTTACTGAAGTTGCTTGAACAAAGCAGGAGAAATAACATCTCACTACGGGTTGTGTTGGTTTTTTTTTGCAGTTTTACAGACAGCAATGACTATTCACCACAAATTCTCCTAGTATTTAAATCAAAACAATTGCCTAAGTTATATATTCCATTAAAGTCTTCCATCTGTAGGTGAAAAAGGAAGTAAAAATAAAAGACCAACAAAAAAAGCACTGTTAATGACTTTGCAAAAATTAAAAGTTCATTGCTCACAGGAGACCTCTTTGCTCCATGCACTGTTTCAGCTTGGCCAGTCTTTGAAATGTAGCGCACTGCCAACATCAGCTCCTACCGTCTGTCACAGAATGTAATAGCTAACTCAGGGCACAGTCTTGCCAGCTGCCCTGAGGAATCATAGTCCTGACCCCCTCATAAATAAAGCCTCTTCCGACCATAAAGATAGCAAACTGGACATCTGCTGGAAACTTGAATGCAGAGGACATTCTCCAACAGCTGTTTTCAAACTCACTTTCTACCCTCCTGCCACCTCCTAAAAGAACAGCCTTACCTGACAGGCTTTGCTGCAACTCTTGGCTGCGGTCCGGCCACACAGCGAGCTGCGGAGCGGTGCAGCTGCCTCGTTGCGTGGAGGCCAGGCTGCCTCGTGAAGGAAATCTCTCCTGCCCCAAGTCCCACTGCTTTGAAGGAAAAGCACAACCACCTCCTGCAGTTTGGCCCCCGAGCTCAGAAAAAACTGAGAAGCATCCAAGCTATTTTTAAGCCTAGGCACAAAGGTGAACTAAGACCCAGGCTGGAGGTTACAAACTCTTCCTGTTTTATTTGTAAGCAGTAGTTAAGGACTGAGGTCAGACAAAAAAGCTCCAGAATCAGGATGCCTTTGTATCAATTCCTGAACCCTGCGATGAAAGTGATTTTAAATTAAAAAATGATACTATATACAGAAATATTTTCTTACTTTATTTCTTCTTAAGACCTGCTTTCAGACTTTTGATCAATAGGTATAAGGACAGGGCATACACAAGAAAGCCCATATAACAGTTGACACGAGACAGCCTAAAACATCTCACCAATAAGCCCAAACCACAATTATTTATTCCTCAGAGGATACCTATGAGCTGAAAGAGGCTGTCTGGATAATGCTGCTCTATACTATGCCACCAGAGTCAGGTGAAGTCTTTCATGTGTCCTCTAGCCAACATTTGGTCATTAAATCATTGCTGCTGCTAGCTGATCATCCTGCACCCCTGCTGAAAGTCACTGCTGTCACAGCAGAGTCAACAGAACAGAGCATATCCCTCATGCCACAATGGCCAGCACTCGCAGAGTTTGGCATCTTCCTCCAAATCCACCTTCCTCAGCTGTTTGAACGGAGACATTGGATTTTACACTGAAGTAACTTGTGCACAAGCATGTAATTCCATCAAGCCACCACTGCTGGAGGAGGAGAGGAGCAGATCATTGCAAAGCTCTAAAATCTTGAAAGTGTCATAACAAGGTTTGCTAGAGGACATTCACCAAAGACAGGAGAGACATCAAGATACCAAAATGCAGCCCCTGGCAGCCAAACAGGACCTTTTAGTACAGAAGACTCAATAGCTCCCTAAACCCACAAGCAAACAGACAACACACACATCCCCCATGCTTTGACATTGGGGTATCGCTTCTTAGTCCCTCTGCAGGAAGGGAAGCTTAAACCTTTACTTCCACTGCCACCTCAGTTATTGGTAAACCATGTTACATTGGAAACGTCAAATTTCAGGCAACCACTTACATGCGGTGCAAATTCTTTAAGAAAATTCCCCTTCAAAACACAATTTGTCTCCAAATCTCAAATACAGTCTCCTCATCAGGGCTTTAAGCCATTATAGCTCAGTTATGCTACTGTGTTTAATACCTGCTGGTAGGGCAAATAGGTAAAAATTCCAAATAGCATAGAAGTGACCTCAAGCATTTCAAGAACTACTTCATTTAGATCTCGCTTAACTTAGTTCATCCTTTATGATATTCTGGTATCTTTAGGAACTTGGGAAAAAAATTATATGCAATTGCAATAGTAAAATAAGAAAGGCATCTTCTAGAACTGCAGCTTGAAGCTGAATAATGTAACGGACTGCCTCTTATTTTTTTCTAAGTCTCCTTTCAAGGGGCTGAAAACAACTGTTTAGAAAGGCAGTAATTTAGCAGAGATGTTTTTGCAGCAAACCTGCAAATATTTTTATATTTTACAGTCTGCTGGATGACATAAGTGGAGACAAGAAAAACATCCATTCCAGACACTTGCATCTGAAAAACAAAATAAAGCCAAAAGGACTAAGCAGCACTGTATCAACATTTCACCTGTACCTGCACTCAGGTCCTTTATTGGATTGAAATAAAGAGACAGAAACATGAGATTTCATCTTCCAAGGTGGCAAAGAGTGCACCGAACCACTAAGAACTCATACAAAAGGCAAGGCTCTTCTTGCACTGGCATGGCTCTAAAACAAAAAGCCAGACGTTTCTGAAAACCATAATGCTGAAACCCTTTTGCTCTTTGAACAGAATTAAACAGCTCAAAAGCAGCAACAGACTGCATGCTGTGAGATCTTAATAATATGTCCTTTTTGGCTCATTGAGTTTGAATAGAAAGACATAAAATTCAGAAATAAACGTACACGCGTTACCAAAGGGAGTGTGCATAATGTTTTCTACCGGTTTGGCAGTGACAGCGCTACAGCCTTATGTCCCAGGCAATTTATTAACTGAGAATCTCACATTAAACATGTACCGTTATGGTAGCTGGCTGGCGACCAGGGAAAACACAAGACAGGGCAGACTGCTCCTCTTTCTTGCCACCATTTCTAGCACACAACATAGGTTTTCCCTGTTGCTTTGCCATTTAACTATTCTTTGATACTTAAAAGCTATGGCTCTATTGCAAGGGACTTGGATTTTCTGGAAAGGCTGGCATCACAGAGGCTATTTTCCTCAAGATCTGGGGTAGGATTTTTCAGGCCATACTGGAAGGGAGTGAAAAGTAAACAGGAAAGATGTATTTAACTGTAAGCATCTTTGCAAATAAAGGCCTTGAGGGTGGATCTTTTACTTGGGGGCTGTCAACAAGTTAAAAATAGGTAGGTGAGTACCTGAATGTGCTATGTTAACATATACGCATCAATCTGAAAGACAACTATACAACTAGAGATCTGGGGCAGGAGTTTCAAGGACAGTCTTGTATCCTGCTACCACACTAGGACCATTAAATGCAATCCTTTAGATACTTGGTCAAAACATGCGGGAAATACAGCATGCCAATTACTTGAGTGCAGAGAGAGAAATTAACTTACCTTAAGCTGACCTATTTCTTTAAACTTGTAAACTTCAAATTCCCAGAGTTCTGTGTTTTTGCCAAGAATTTTCTGGCACTTTCTGGAAGGATGATGAAAGAGGAGAGAACAAAAGTAGGTACATAGAATAATACAAATGTGACAGAATTACTGTAAGGATTCCTTTCTTCTTTCTTCTCCCTATCAAGACACTTTCAAAGGTAACTTATTTTGGCAGCCATCGCTTCAAGCAGAGTATGCCAGGTACTCCTCCTTTCAGATGTTACAATTTTGTGGCATCCAAGAGGACTTAACTGCTTGCTATGCATTCATCCTCATTGATTAGGGCCATATTAGCCTTATGAGTGAAGTTTTTAAATCTCAGCTGAGAAAAATTGAGCACTTGAGAAGATATGCTTACACTTACACACACATGAAAACACAAATCTTAGGTAATTTCTGATACTTAGATACACATATCTGACATTTTTGTTTACACTCATGTAAGCACAAATTATTTTCTGATGGTCTTACATGTAATGACACATTAATTATCAACATCCAAAGAAAAGCTCAGTTTTGAAAATCTAGCATGACTTTGAAAAAATAAAGGCTGACTTTCAAAAATATATGTCTCTGTTCTAGTTAAACTTTAGAAATTTTACAGTAATTTTTGGTTCATTACAAGTAAGAAAATACAGGGCACAGTAATATATCTGTACGCTTTGAAACTCCAGAACACATAGAAAATCAACATCACAAAATACTTCAGAATCAATAATTTGCTTTTGCTTTTCCCCCCCACAGAGACACGCTTTAGCCAGCAAAGAAAATCTTTGTTAACAAGTTACCGAGCAGCCAGGTCATATTCTCCTTTCTCCACTAGGTGATTTATATAGGCTAAGCCAATGTCCTAAAGGGAATAAAAATAAAGAATTAGTAATAGAGGTTTGGAAGTCAACCACTTGACTGCCACAATATCTAGCATTCCAGCTGCATGCACTGCTGTTAAGTCAAGCACCAAGCCCTAAGTGGATACCCCAAGTTCTCCTTTAGATGTAGGGCTCACAGAACAGTCAACAGAAAATACTTGCCTAGACCACTCATGGGTGCAAATTAAGATACTCTTTTAAATAATCCTCATAACCTCATTGATGCTGAGAAGATTGTGCCATCTCTACATATTACGGATTGTTCAAAACACATAGCTGATCATTCAGTGCTTGGATTAGTTATGTCAAAAAGAAAACCACTGTCTCATTGTATGAGATGCTTTCTTTGTCAACACAAAGTTTTCAGGCGGGAAAAAACGTTGGTTAAGAATATAAATCCTAGTGCTGCTCCAGAAAGTAAAGGAATTATCAAGAATTTAGCATTATTATTACGTATTATTACATACTAAATTGCCCTTCTCTAAAGTTTATTACACAAGTCAGCTGTAAAATTTTTCTGGTGGGTGTTTAATATATTAAAATTTTGGTGAAACAGCCATGCCTTCTGCTGCAATCTCGACACTGCTGTCAAGGTCAACACAGTCCAGTGTACCCGCTGCATAACTTCAGAATCACAACACTAAAAGCATACTGTTTCCAGGAAGGGGAAGAAAAAAAAAAAAAAGAAAAAAAAAGAGAGAAAAAAAGAAAAATAGAGCTGTACAATGAAAAAGTCATTCTTGTTTCCTACAAAAATAAACATTTGGGTCTTGCGAGTCACAACATAAAGTTTTTTATCACTATCAAGGACAGTACTGAGTAGAGCAGAATATGAACAGAGGTATCCAAAACTTCAACTGGTCAATCCACTACAAAGTTTAAAAAAAAAAAATCATGCACATACACCAGATTTTTTTATTTCTTTCCACTGCAGGAACCACCTTCGTATTTTCAGCTTCATCATTCTCAAGGATGAAGATTTCTGGCAGCCCTTCTCCTGTGGGCCTGCTCCCCAGTGAGCAGAGAAGACAGTAGAAGAAGCTGTAGATCTGTGGTTGTTTAGGACCCTTGCATTCTGCTCAAGTGGGGCACAGGGGCAGTGATCATTACTGCAACCTAAAAAAATCCCCAAGACCACCAGACTTGTCAGGTGGTGTGAGTGTGGTGTCATTGGTCTGATCATTGCTGGGCAGTGAGAACATGAGTTGTTTTAAATCCCTGTACCACTAATCCTTCACTTAGGGCTTGATGTCAACGTTTTTTCCCTCAACACATTCCACGGGTTGTGCATTAGAGACCAAACACTCAACAACTCAACAACTCAACCCACAATGAATTTCATCCTAATGGAGCAAATTTCTGTAAATCAAGAGAAAAGCTTTTTTTCTTTTCTTTCTTTCTTCCCCTCCTAATGTATTGCCAGGACCTCCCTTTAAGAATTCTTTACATCTTTTGCAAGAGTCATAGAGCAGCTAAATCATATGAACTCTGTGATAGGTGATGCCATGCCATTAGGTCTTGATTTAACTTTTGGACTACACAAGAAGAAAAGAATTTTTAAGACATACTGATACACAGTGTGCACATTATAGCAGTAATTTGGCTAAAAGTTAAACATATCTTCTAATGCTTTGTACTTAAATACAAACTTCCATTTAAAGAAGCAGCAGTATTAATGAAATATCAATGTGTTCACACTGAGGCCAATTGAAACAAAAGCCAGAGCTGAAGTTAGCAATGCTTTTGTGACTATTACATTATCCCTCCCTCCGTCTTAAACACCGATACCCTTTGTCACTCTATGAAGGGACTATAAACATGGGAAATAACCATACAGGAGAAAAGTAGCTTAACTATGTATAATAATGAGAATTGCAAAGCAACATGAGAGAGCTAGATGTGGAACTGCAACTGAATTTAAATAGCATTTAAAAGGTTTTCCAATTGCACCTCTTAAACTCCTGCCAAAACACCGTCACATGTACAAGGTAAAAGTTAAGAGAGAAATCACCCCCCACCCAGTCTCTAATACTGTAATATTGCGTGCTACTTAAAACAACAGCAAATTTAATACAAAAGTAAAAGCAAACAAAAATCCCATTAGCAGAGAAGTGGAACTCTTCTTTTAAATGTCAATAGCACCTTCATAAAATACAGATCCTTTCGTGTTTCACACACTTAACATTCCTGCAGCTGAAACCAAGAAATCGACTGCTAGGTGGAGTATGCCTAACAGCTATTGTCTGGTGCAATACAGAACAGGGAATGTATTTGTAGCATCTCACGGCACTCTAAAAGAAATCAGACACTTTGTTTTGAATAGAAGTTTTGAGACTTACCAAAATCTTGTGCTTTTTTATGGTTTTCTGACTGATCTCAGCTGCCATCAAAGCTTCCTATATTCAAAAAGTAGAAAACAGAGATACTGGCCAAATATACAAACTTTCAGTACAGAAAGCTCTAGAACTGAATAAATCAAGTGTTTTTCAGAGCTGGGTGTTTGAAGCACTAGAATTTTTAATGCCATGGTTGGATGAACAGCTTTGAATTCATACTCAAACAAAAGCAGTCAACCAAAGAGAAAACTACTTTTGTTTCCATCTGGGTTCACTCTATATTACTATATTAGGATCAAAACGCAAGATTACAACGAAACAGACAATGCAATCGCATTGGATCATTTTCAAATGAGAACACTTCACTATCAAAACCTGTGAAAAAAAAATCATCAGGAAAGGGGGTGGGGGAAGGCTACTTTCCACTTCCCCAACCCAAAAGCCTCCTCCAGTCAGACTGATTTATATAAGTGTCATTTGCTGTTCTTCTTCTTTTTTCAAATGTACAGAAGCAACGCTGGCACTTTTACAAACAAAATGAAACCTTTAACATCCATCATAACACAGAAGCCATCTACTACCTTGAATAGCTTTCACAAAGGCACACGCACAGCTGTCACTTGCAAATTACTGGAGTCTTCAGGGACCAAATGCTGTGATTTACATAAACTGCAAAACTGCACTCATCATATGAGTTTGCTATTCAGATGCAAAAGCATCCACAAGGATTTAAACAAATCTGCATGAAGAATATCATGATTGCATTAACAAAAGGAATACGTGCTGAATGGCTTTCCCACTTTTTTTTTTCCTTATAATGGGCATCCAACAAATAACATATAAACGAGAATTTGAAGTTACTTTACGCATCGTAGCAAGTGTTCTAAGTCATTAACTGCAGGACATCAGAATCCAGAACACTAGGTGCATGTTGATACTGTCTGTAAGAATTTATTATTGCTTTAGGTGTTTAAATATACATGCTTGAACACACCAATATCTACACAACCAAATACTGAGCTGCTTTTTTTCCAGGGGAGCTGCATATCCTTGTTTTTAATATTGGCTCTGCTTTTTTTGAGTAACACTACTTTCAGCACCAATTCCTACAGTTTGAGACCGTATGATTTTACTTTTAAAAACTTCAACACTGAAGGTAACACAGAACAACGCACAGTACCCCAACACAACCTTTTCGTTCTATAGTGGAAGCAACATAGAGTGGGAAAAATCTAATATTGCCCACCGAGTCCATTTCCCTTCCCTCTTTATTTGGGATAGATCTAGAAAAATAACCATGTAGCTCATTAGTTAACTGTTCTGCTGCTTTAAAGCCAAAAAATAGCTTTAATAATTTTCAGTGACAACTAATACATTTCACATCTGATGCTGAGAGTAGTATTCACAGCATCTAATTCAGCTACCTCACTTGGGTGCAATTCAGATCAGTTGTTTCAGTAGGAAGACTAACTCTCCAGAGAGATGGAAAGATGTACAGTCAACTCCTACTCTTTACAAGCACTTAGTCAATGACTGTAGAAACAGAAACTATCCAAGCCAAATGACCTAGCAAAGTTCATCATCCCACCCCAATTTCCAAACCAGGAAAGCCTGAAGGAAAGAATGTTGTAAAAATTACTTCGTATTTCTTCTTTTCAAGAAGCCAGTCAATGTGGTCATCTTGGTCCCGCTCTTTAGCCACAACCACATCTCTTGGGCTGATGATATAAAAAAGTGATTCACCTTCCGAATACTCTGGAAATGCATACACAGTTTTATTATTATTATTATACTTTCCTTAAGTAAAGCCCTGCTTTTTAGTACACCCTTGAGGGGAATTTAAAAAGAGGAGATGCAATGCAGACAGCAAGGCTACTCCTGCAGAACATGCTTGTTTAGGAAGCTGTATTCTCCAATAAATTAAACCTGGTTTAAATGGCAAAATAGCTTTAAAAAAAAAAATCACTACAGCTTATTGCAAATTCTGATTCATCCACTATGTGTAAACTTTATGATGGTTTAGAACACATTATTATACTTTTAGAGGACTATTACACTACATAGCCTGCAATAAACTTATCCTCCCCATCAAGGTCAAGGCCATCAAAAGCATAAATGATAGATGCCATAACCCCTGGGGACACAGCACATCATTACAGCAATGCATTTGCAATGCTCTAAGTTAAGGTTATACACATAATGCATTTGCTTATACCGTAAGCCTTTATTTTTGAGTAAGCTCAAAGTAAAAAATGTACTTAAAGCTAAAATCAAACACAGAAGATGACTGTTCAGAATAGTTATTATTTCCGCAGAACCCATGACGAAACACCATCAATATTTTGTAGGTACAGTAAGGAAAACCATCCCCCATCCTTCATCTGTATCTATACACGCATACAAATACACTCCTGAATTGATAAGCAATTCACAAAATAATGCTTGTTTTAAAGCCATCCAAAAAATTTACACTTGTCAGATTAACTAGAATATTCATTAAGCATAAAAGTACAACTGTGGGCATCAATGTTCCACTTAGGGACACATATAAAGAAATCCCAATTCTATTGATAGCAGCAGAGATGTTTTGGAGATCAAGAGGAAATATACTGTATTTCTAGTGGCTTAAGGGCATTGATGTACACAAAGAGGCCTGCCAAGCCTATGATTTGAAGCATGCTGCCAGAGAAGATGCTTAAAAATCAGATTCATGGATTTTAAAAGCCAGAAGGAATGTTTCTGTATAACACAGGCTATATAATCTTCACCAAGGAATTCTGCATCAGCTTTGCCATGCGTCCTTCTGAACTACCACACATATATGAGAAAACCATCCCATCTTATTTAAAAGACTGGTATATATTGTGCCAGGGCTTAATCTCCCAGCCTGTTACATAATTAAACCTATCTTCTGGGCTGAACTTGCCAAACTCCAGTTTCTATTCATTACGTTTTACCATTCTGGGGTCTGTTATACACCAACATCTTTGTCAGTACAGGGAAGTTAAATATCAACGTGTCCCTTTTAAGGTGATCCAGATGCATCTTAGTGTTGGAAAAACATTTATTCTTTGTCTCTAAAGCAGCTTTTCCAGACACTGCATCACTCATTTCACTATTCCTGAAGCCCTTTGTGTCCAAAGAGACACAAGAGCTCCTACGGATCACACGTTGAATAGATCTCCATCAAGGATACTACCTTCCAAGATACTGGACTTTACATGAGATCTGTATTTCTGCCTTCCCCAATATATCTGACTTAATAGATGGCATTACAAATCATGAGGTTTAAATATACACATTTGTTTTCTTTCCTGTGACGGGTTCTTGTGGATTTCCACTTTACACTTCAGTGTCATAAGCAGTTATAGACAGTTATTCGAGAAGATGAAATAAAAATGAAAAAGGAGGCTGAGTCCTCCCAAATCAAGTCTTTTTTTAACCAAGTTATGAAAATAAAACAAAACAATATTATGAATACCCACCTAAATGATAATCTCTACATTCATTTTCCTGAAATCCTCGTACTGTTAGTGCATCAGAAGAGATCTCTTCACAGGACTCAGGTAAGGGTTGTACAATATCCAGTCTAGGCCTTGCACAGCACTCCACTTCCTAGAAAAACGCAAACATCTTAGTTGCATCCTGCACAATTTACCTTAGAAATACCAACTGATGGTTATCTGCAAACAAGGCTGAAATTCAACCACTGCAAACATTCCTAAAGGTCCAGCACTCTGCACTGGGTACTCAGTTGCAAACCACACAAGTCACAAAGTTGTGCTCCACAGACCAGCTGTAATCACATCTGAAACACAAAGGAAAGCTATTCCTACTCTTGGCTTGCTTCCCTTAAGCAGATCAGCGCAGAGAAGATGATGTAGACAAGACACAGATCTAACCCTTCCCCTGAGTTTGCTCGCTATTTTTCTGCTCTTGGTCAACAAAGTTTTCAGGGTTATCAAGATGATCATCAACCATTGCATTCAACAAGCAATGGAACTACTTAAGACACCTTGTCAGCTCGGCTCAGGCCCTAAAAGACAGAGCTCTATGAATCAATGATATTCTGGCACCAGGATGAACTTGGGAGGCTTTTTTAGCTGGTGTTTAAGTTTGCACTTCTAAGTGCCCAGCAGCAGTAGGGGAAAAAATTAATCTGAGAATAATCTGAAACTCTTGCTGTGCTGACGATCTTAGAGTAACATGAACTTTCAAGTGCAATGTAGGTGGTTATAGTAACACAGCATCATGGATGTTCATCTTCTGTCTAAGAGAAAAGACTGTCTTCAATTTGCTGCATTTTTAATTAAGTCAAAGTCCAAGATAATCCCTTATTTTCTACTTCTGGCTATGAATTAACAAAATACAGAATGAAAGAGCAAGGAGATAGATAAAGTGGATTCTACACAGCTCTAACCTACTCATTCAGCAGCAGCACCACATAGGGTTTTTTCTCAATTTACCTGTTCCNAAAAAAAAAAAAGGCAAGCCATGAGTTCAGTTCTGATCCAATTTGTAACAAGTTGGAAGATGTCGTTTGAAAACTGTGAAATCAAGTATGGGAAGAACAGTGTTCCTCACAATCCAACAGCATTTGTAGTAAGCAGCACTTCGGCTGCAGGGTCAGGCAGCCTCAGCTCCACAGAGCCTAGACACCAACAGAGGGCTTCCTACCACACACCAGGGCACAGACACGGTGCCAGGGAGGAGAGTACTTTTGTTTCCTTGCTAGAGTTGCCCGAAGGACTGAGAAGTTATCAAAGTCCAGCATTCAGTTTGTTTAAAAGGCTAATTAAAAGCAAATACATGAAAAAAATCTCTTTCCTATGTTCTATTACCATTATATCACCTGAAGTTCTCTTTTCATCTTTCTTTCCTGAAGCAGTTAGAATGACTTTAACCTTTATTAGTCACTACCTCCTTTACACTAGCTCCTTTCTCATGCTGCTACTTCATTAACAGCAGCTTTCCCATTTCCTTGCTTCCTTGCGTTTCAACCCACCTTTTCCTCCTCCTTCCTTATCCAATTTGTTTGCTTCCTTTTCCAACTCTCCTGCAGTAGAGGACTACTGTACCAGCTCTCTTGGGAAACTCTGCTGTGACATTATTTTTCTCCTTAATATAAATAAAGAAATAATAATCTGACATCCTGCAGCAGAGTTAGAAGCTAACCCTATTGATTTCAGCAGGCTCAAGCATTTGTTTGAACCTACAGCATTTCATTGCCTAGCAACTTGTGCACCCAGTTGCTTAAGGTTACTATGGTGATGGTTGTCTAATGCAGACATACTATCAAAAAGATGATCAAGAGCATCTGCCATTCTCACACCGCAACTTCAAGGATTTCATCCACTGCCTTGCCTTTTATTTGGCAATATGAAATAAATGTCGGAGACAGACACAGCACTTGCCTGCGTGCAGTAAAAACGGCTGACATGAATTCTAATTTCTACCTATCTACACACGTATCTGAGTGTACACACCTAAAGGTCTTGGAGGCGAGGAAGACAATGATGCCACTTGCTTGCAATCATGCAACCCACCCCCACCACAGTGACTCCTATTGCTTGAGTTGATCAACTTCAGTACTCTCTTCTAAGATGCAGTGGCAGCAAGCCCCTCTTATGGCTAGAAAATATCCTTTATTTCATTGGGTGCAGAAATAGCAGAAAGAGAGAGAGAGGAAAAAAGAATTAAAAAGGAGAGAGAAATACTATCTAGAGACTTTCCTTGCTTCCTGCAAGAAACAAAGGAACCCAGACAAGACTTCTGAAATTTAAGTACATTGGTCTTCAACATCACCTCCACTGACCTTATTTTATAGGTCAGAGAAGTTTCAAGTACTACTCACTACCAGCGGACTGCAAACTGTTTCACACATAATCAGATCTACGTGACTAGTTTAAGCCCCAACTCACAGGGCAGTTTAGTGCTGCGAAGAAACTGTAACAAAAACAATTACCATTTTTTCGGAAATCTCCTTTACATACGAAAGTATAACAAGCTGGTCACAGAGAGGCGCAAGTCCACTGATAAAGAATTCGGTGTCAAATTGGAAAACTGAAATACAAGACAGACAATAGATTGTTAAATAAATGAATGTGTATGAATGACTCCTTAAGAAAAACGTACAACTGATTTTCAGTGGTAATCAACAGCATGCAGTAGCACTTCAGAGAAATGAGGACTCAATACATATAACAAACCCACAGACTTCCCAGCTGGATCAGCACGATGAAAAATTACATTTAACATTAAATTCCATTAAAGCTTGCAAGAAGAAATGTTTGTGCTCCAGGACACGCTAGAGATGAAACATTTGAAATGAATGGTTGGTCTGATTTTCAGTTATCACAATGAAAAAAAGGAAGCAAAACCAAAACCAAACTCAATAAAATAAACAGAACATCTTCATTGGTTTGCATATTCACAGCAAGTTCACATGGCTATACAAGAATCACACCTGCTACACCTATTGGTATACTATATGAAACCATAAAGATCATTATTTATTTATCATCACTTTAAAGATCACGGGAAGATTTACAGATACCCTCATTACAAAGAAAACATGGTTAAATAGTCCCTTTTCTTGTTAATAAAACTGAAAATGTAATTTCCTAAAATCAAGACAGTTACATGACAACTATTTTGAGCTGGAAAAAGGCTCATTAAAGCAGACCTCTGCCGCAGTAGCTATTTAGTTTTATTCTGCTGGATTTACAGTGCAGGCATTCAGCATCTCACAAGCCCTTTTTGTGGGCTCCTCTCTCATGGAGCCCAAAACAGGAATCATCCAAGTGCTTATATTAGAAAAACTTGTATCAATAAGCTTTTAAAAAAATATCAGATACATCATCATTTTCTCTCAAAACATGGTTTTAGGAGAATCTAAACATAAGTAGGAAAAAAAAAGTTTCCTTGCTTACTGCTTACTACATTACTAATACCTTCTGTTTACTAAAATAGTTACTAATTATTTTAGTAAAGCAAAGATAAAATGCAGCATAATGACACTAAAAATAAAGCTAATTTTCTTTAGCTAAGGTAATAAGGAGGAACAGGAGAAATAATTGTCCTCCTGCTAAAGGAGAAAAAAAATACTGACAAGTAAAGTACAAATTTGACACCTGTCTCTCAATGAATAAGCAAATACCGTTTTTCTCTTAATGAGTGGTGACACTTCGACATCACTGGGAGACCAAAGGACAGCACAAGGGTAGAGCACTCAATCTACTCTAGGGGAGAACAGGTTCACATTTGTAATCCTGTAGATAATTATTTTGTTCTAGTCTGCAAGACTGATGAGATTACTTTGATTGTGTTACAGGTTGCACTGAGTGATGATTTTAAACAATCCATGACAGAAAAATCTACATACTATATCTTATTCCCAGTTCACAATTTAGTATTTGGCATTTGAGAAGAATATGGAAGGCAGGAGGAAAAACATAGAAAAGAAAAAAAACAAAGTCAAACCCATAATGCTGGCTAGAAGGACAAGTAAAGAAAATTTCAGTTTTAAAAAGTGACAAGAAAAGGCATCAGAGGCATACAAAATATTGTGGTTTGAATTTGGAGAGGAAAACAGCATGGTGAATGGTACCTATACAAAGATTATGGGGACAGTTTAAAAAAACATGTGCATTTCTTTGCCTTTCATTGGAACTTTAGTTCCTTTGCCAGTGAAAATGTTTGTAACGTGCATGTAATGGTGTATTTAGCATCAAGCAGTAGTACCGTTCTGCAAGACAAAAAAAAAAAATAAAGTCATCACTTCACATTTTGTTTTTAAATAGAGTTTAGTTTCCTTGGTTTCACTTCCAGCTTTCTCTCAGCTCATCCTCCTCAAGAGGCCTTGTTGAAACACAATGCTCTAGCTCTGCTGCTACAGCCTTGAACAAAGAATAGCTGCCATAGACAGTGCTTCTTGACCTGATAAAACCTTTGATGCAGCTAATCAAAAAAGTTTTACTGAAAAAAATCATAGGAGTTCTAGCTGTACAAAACACTAATAGGTTAATTTGAGTTACTCTCTGGACACTTTGTTATGATGAAGGGAGAAAAAAAAATACAACATAGAGGCATTGCAGAAATGCTGTTAATTTGAAAAGGATCCAAAACAATTAAAACAAACCGTAGTGAAGTAAATGGGAATGACCGAGGTCTGGCCATGTGTCATACGTGTTTATGCCTGTCATAAGAGAAGATGGAAGATATGCTGACAGTGGATCTACTCTATGTTCACCATCTATGTCCAGCTGTCAAACAAATTACCAGGAAGCAAAAAGAAACCTGTAATTTTTTTTTTTGTTCATTGAATGAAATGTATGAAATACAACACACTACAGAAATAATATATGCTACATTCTCTACCCAAACTGTATAAAGCAACTTTCTCTGGAATTCAAAGATACACACACATGCAGTAGACTCAAACTAAAAGAAGTCTATTTCATTTAATTAAATCTCAAAAAGCAGCCCCTGCCTTTTCCACTGCAGATTTATAGAATGAAATTCTGGTTACAGTCAGAGGTTTGGGCCATTGATTTCAACGGGGCCAAGGTTTTAACATTGTCTTTTGGGAAAGTAAGCAGGAAGCTGAACTAGCTTGCAGACAATTAACATGAAACTTAACATGTAGAGAAAAAGAAGGATTTTTTTTTTTTTTTAAATTCCCTATGATATATGAAAGAAATGGAAAAGCCAACACACAAGCTAATTTTTAGATAGCCCACTTTTATATCAATGGCAGCAGAGCCACAAAGATTCATGAGCTGGCCCAGCTTACCCAGAACTCCGGTGCACTGCTAGCTGCTGGGGTGATGCCACTACACGTTCCCTACTTACATTATAACCAGCTACTTCAGGCACATCTGCAAAATTTCCAGTCATAGCTGCAGGCCGTGCACATTATGCCATACTGCATACCCTTAAGTGTTTTCAAGACAGTATCTCCACCACCAGTGCTTTTACTGAACTAAGTTATTTACGCAAAACAGAATGGTGTACAAAATGGCATGTTTTGATTAGCTATGAACATGTTCATGCACTTGCATTTGATATAAAATACAAAAACTTTTTTTCTTCCCTCCCCATAGTATAACCATTCATTTCCAGCAAGAGGACCAGAACAGGTCCCATATAAGTATCACTTAAGCTGTCTTTAGATGAACAGAAGTAAATCACAAAGCATAAAGATATATACATGGTATATTTTTATTGACATAAAAGAATGTTCTTACTTTTAGGTGTAGTTTCCAAGATAATCCTTGAAGAAAATACAAATCTCCTATTTTTAACTTTCATATTTTTCTTTGAAAATCATCATTTATGAACACCTGTCCCAGCATTTAAGTATGTCCTTACAAATGGCTTTTATCTTTCGTAAGACTCCGCAACAGTCTTCCTATATTCCAATTTCCAGGACAGACCTACATCTGACTAGAAGCCTGAGCAGAAAGCTCAGGATATGCCCAGTTAAAGAAATGGCCAAGCCACTCTCCATCATTTTGGAGAAGTCCTGGCAGTCCAGTGAAGTTCCCGCTGACTGGAAAAGGGGAAACATAACCCCCATTTTCAAGAAGGGGAAAAAGGAGGGCCCAGGGAACTACAAGACGGTCAGTCTCACCTCCGTGCCTGGCAAGATCATGGAGCAGATCCTCCTGGAGACTATGCTCAGGCACACGGAAAATAAGGAGGTGGTTGGAGACAGCCAACATGGCTTCACCAAGGGCAAATTGTGCCTGACAAATTTGGTGGCCTTCTATGATGGAGTTACAGTGCGGGTTGACAAGGGAAGAGCGGCAGACATCACCTACCTGGACCTGTGCAAGGCATTCGACACTGTCCTGCACGACATCCTGGTCTCTAAATTGGAGAGACATGGATTCAATGGATGGACCACTGGGTGGTTAAGGAACTGGCTGGACGGTCGCACTCAAAGAGTAGTGGTCAACAGCTCAACGTCTGAGTGGCGTTCCTCAGGGGTCAGTACTGGGACTGGCACTGTTTAACATCTTTGTTGGGAGACATGGACAGCGGGACCGAGTGTACCCTCAGCAAGTTTGCTGATGACACCAAGCTGAGTGGTGTGGTGAACACGCTGGAGGGAAGGAATGCCATCCAGAGGAACAGGCTTGAGAGGTGGGCCTGTGCAAACCGCATGAAGTTCCAACAAGGCCAAGTGCAAGGTCCTGCAC
>VXBL01005412.1:22268-56890 GCA_013400195.1 Aramus guarauna | reverse complement strand
CAGGACAAGGGGTAATGGGTTTAAGCTGAAGGAGGGTCGATTTAGGTTAGATATTAGAAAGAAATTCTTAGAAAGAAATTCTTTACTGCAAGGGTGGTGAGGCACTGGAACAGGTTTCCCAGAGAGGTTGTGGAGGCTCCATCCCTGGAAGTGTTTAAGACCAGACTGGTTGGGGCTTTGGGCAGCCTGGTCTAGTGGAGGGTGTCCCTGCCCATGGCAGCGGGGTTGGAACTAGATGATCTTAGAGGTCCTTTCCAACCCAAACCATTCTGTGATTCTGTGATTCTGTGATTCTATGAAATGTCAATTGTGCCTTGGAAGGAACTGTAAATTTCTGGGGAGAAGCAGTGAAGTAACCCACACAAAGGTCCTTTATTTAGGCTTGAATATCCTTCGAACTCCCTTCAAATTTTCTACCCAAACTACTCTATGTGAAATCAAGCAACTATTTACCTAATCATGCAGATATTTTGGCATTTTAAAGGAATATACTTTCGCTTGAATTTTAGTAGGAAGAGCAGTAGGATAAGACTAAAATTGATGGCAGATCCTATACATCAATGATTAGAAAAAGCTGATGCTTCCAAACTTGGAATTCACACCCTCTACTATTTCTTTATAATCAAAATGGTTGGAAAAGTCATAATCAAACTTATTTTTGTTCAAATATTGAAGGTTCAGAAAAGCTTTAGAGAAAATTTAGCAACCACTAATCAATCATTCTATATCCACCTTTTAATGCCACATGGCAAAGAGGATGAGCATTTTCATTAAAGCAAAGCAGGGCAATGAAAATGACAATGTTAATTGAATATGATCACTGAACAAAAAAAACCCACCTAGGTTTAAGATCAAACTCTGTAAAGCCTCTGTCACTGCAAGCTGTTGCCGTACTTCTTGCTACCAGCACAGAATGGAAACGAGCAAGAATTTTTGTACTAAAACAAAACAATTTCTTTCAATTATAGTATCACACTAATCAGAAACATCAGGATTACTACCTCATCATGCCAGTAATCATCCATCTGGTGAGGTCTGCTCTTTCAATTAAAAGAGAAAATTGTTTTGTCTACTGTAAGCAGTGTTACAATTTGCTGTTTTACCTGCAGTCAGGTTGTGTGAAAAAGAAGTGCTACTGTGGTGGTGAAATCATCTTACCCCTATTCTGTCTCACACAGCAACAGAATCATCTTTAGAAATATGGCAATTGGCTATGCAACTCTCTAGCTACAGACACACAGAACCTTTAAGGAAATCCAGTGGAATCCTTGATGACGACTAGAAAGTAAGGAGCTTAAGTTTCAAAGTTGATTTTCTGAAAATTTCTTTTTTCCATTACACATGGAACTGAGAAAACTGTTAGTCAACAGGGAAAACATTCAGGAGTCTGAAAGTCTTGACTTTTTTTGTCAAGAAATGTCTAAATAATTGGTTTGGCTTGTGGCAAAACAAAATTAGCAAAAATCTAAGTGGAATCAGCTATATAAATGGGTTGGGTTTATTTCTTCTTTCTTTTTTTTTTTTTCCCTCCAATTTGCTTCTCAGAGTGTAGCAGACTTGCTCCAATGAAATGTTTGCATAAATCAGCATATAAAGTTGATGGCATTTAGTCACAGTTAATTTCCTGCTCATCACATTAATTAATTAAGCTTTAAGTTGTGTCTATATAAAGAGAAAAATGCTGGTATGGTAGATCCCAGTATCTCACTTTACAAACAAAAAAAATAAATATTCCCATGTTTTCTTTTCAGATAAAAATGTGCAATCTCAATGCTTGGTGGTAATTTGCCATGCAATTATACAGCTATTTTCTCACAATACACACAGATGTGTTGTTATAAGCATATCCATAAAACATGTGATTTTTAAACTAGAATTCTACTTTGTGGGGAACTTGGGTGAATGCAGAGGGGAGGCAAGTGCTCAAGAACCATTGTTGGCTGTTTGGCATCTGGAATTAAGCAGAGATTCCTCAGATAAAATTTGGGCTAAAATAAATTAAACAGGAAGCCTCTAATTGACTTCAAGTCTTTTACTGACTCCCAATGTTAATCTCTATTTTCCACTATCATTAACAACCTAACTAACTGAGGCAGAGATAAAATACTTCTCCATAAAAGTATATAAAATCACAAGCTTCTTGACAAGGTCATTGAAGACTAGATGCCCTGTTTCCCTTTGAAAAGGCATCCTATTAACTGCAAAGTGCTAATTAGTTCGTTAGCAACCAGCCTTCTCACAGGCTCCAGTTGAGGAAGATTCCCTGTTCAGACCAGAAGTTGTCCAGCATTACAGCTTTTGTACACACATCAGGAGCGAGCACAGAGGTCAAGCACTCTTTAAGAAGGATCACAACGGCGTTTAGTCCACGTTAAGCCTGTAATTCAATACCAATACTTTCTAATCAATACGCTACTTCACAGCGGTAGCTGACAGAGCTAAACTGATAGGATCTGCTCAGCTAACATACATTTAAACCTAAATAGAAACATTTCACTCAGTTTATCTTCGACAATGAATGAAGACCCACGGAGGCAATGAACTGTAACATATAACCAGAAACAATGGAAAAGATTACTGAAGAAAAGCACCATTAATATAATGAAAGATGTACATAAAATTAGCAATGCCACACAGATCTTAGTGCAAGAGACCTGTATAATTTCTCTTACAGGTAATCATAGCATTATCTTCTTTAAAATAAAACAGCTAGAACAGTTCAGTGGTGTTACTTTTCCACATTATGGGCCATCTGGTTTAACATCATGGCAGACACCATATTTATTTCCTGCTTCAGAGTAAGTATAGCTATGTGTCAAGAATCAGAAGATCAGGAGGTCCTTGTTACACAGGGTCCTACGTACATAACTTGTAATGCAGAAAATGCTCTGTTTCCTTATTGACTGGGCTGCAAACCACTGAAGAAACATTTATGATCTATTAATGCCATCACAGTTTACTATGATACTATTGTGGAACTTTGAGGGCCTCAGAATGGCTCTAAAAGAGCATAAATCTGAAACCATTGATACATGAGAAAACACTGTATATTCATAGACTGCATATGTATTACCCTGATGAGCAAAGAAGCAAGTATGAAGTCTCCTGCTCCACTTCTGGTTTTCCAGGTGCAAAATTGTAAAAGCTGGGGAGGTGGGGGGGGCGGGGGAGGGACACGACTCGATGACACACAACAGGACAGAGAACGACACGGACACAGACAGGAATGACAACAAAAAACCCCCACGCCACTAAACATGAACATTATACTGTGTTATGGATTTCATTTTTATCCTGGTTTCGGCTGAGATAGAGATAATTCTCTTTCTAGTAGGTGGTAGAGTGCTGTGTTTTAGATTTAGTATGAGAATAATGTTGATAGAACACTGATGGTTTCAGTTGTTGCTAGGTAGTTGCAGTGTCTACTCTAAGTCAAGGACTTTTCAGTTTCCCACACTCCACCAGGTGCACGAGAAGCTGGGAGGGGACACAGCCAGGACAGCTGACCCAGACTGGCCAAACAGATATTCCATACCTTATAATGTCATGCTCTGTATATAACTGGGGAAGGTAGCTGGGAAGCAGATTAGCTGCTCGGAAACAGACTGGGCATCAGATTGTTGGTTTTTTCCTTCCATTGTGATGAGCAATTGCATTTGTGCATCACTGGTTTTTAATTTTTTAATTATTATTACTGTTGTTATTATTCTCTTCCTTTGTTATCCTATTAAACTGTCTTCATCTCAGCCGAGTATTTTTTTTCCATTCCCTTCCCATCTCCTTGCAGTGAGGAGGGGTGAGAGAGCGGCTGTGTGGTGCTTAGCTGCTGGCTGGGGCAAAACCATGACAATTTTTCATAAGTTTGTTGACAAGATGTTATGAGTCAAAAAAGCTGAAGGATCTTCAGCTATGCTGCCACTGAAGGATATTCTTGCCTTGTATGAATTCTTTACATTATGAAAGTGTATCAGCTTATGCATCCACTTAGAATATTAATGGTCTTGCAAAAAACTACTGGTTGCTGGTCTGCCCATTAATAATATCAGACCTTCCAGCTATGCCTTTGAAAAGTGAAGTTGAAATAAAATTGAAATAGATGCTATGGCATGACACACAGCTCTCAAGAAGACCTTCTATGTGACTACATCAAAAGCCATTGTAATTTATATTGAGACTTGAACAAATAAAGTGTCTCTCTTTTCCCTCCCAATCTAATACCCATGTTCCAATGAGTGCTGCTGACAGCATTTGGCAGAGCTGTTTCGGTGCTTTGACCTGAAACCAGAAAGAAAAATCTCAAGCATGTTGTTAACAGGTTAAGTGAGATAAAACACCACTCCTCAAAAATACAGAGAAGGTTTTAGGCTAAAAATTGTAAGATGAAAAAGTTACTTCCACAAAAATCTCTAACCTTCAGGCTTGCACCTAAATAGTCTGATGCCAGGTTTTTTTATTTTTATTTTTTTAAATGAAGTTCCAATAGACAATCATCTAAGACTAGCTCCCTCCATGACACATTAGACCTCAAGTAGACACATTAGACCTCAAGTAGAAGTTGCCTCTGATCACTTGTCACTATGTAAACAACACCATTTAATTATTGTAAAAGCTACTTACAGGTACAGAAGTAACCACATAAAAAAAAATGAGCCTAAAACTCAAGACTGAACTTCTTGACAAAATTCTCTGAAATATCCCAGAATTCCACAGTTAAGTATTCTATTAGGACCATGCAATCTTAAATAACAAATAGCTTTCAGGTGTCAGTTAATTGTCAGGCACGCCACTGTCTCTCAATATCCAGAGTTCCAACAGTTTAACAGGTCTCCTAGTTGATTTTCAGAGGCTATTTTAAAACAGTTCTTTCCTGAAATCAGAAAGCAGAGTATACACCTATGCCATGCACCATTTTCATCTGACATGAGTCAGGATCTTGCTTGAACACTCTTGCCTACAATCTCATGTCATTACAGTCAAGACCAGGAAACAGCAAAGTTTACAAACTGTTGTCCACTCTTGTCTGCAGAGTCCCAGAGGGCCTGTTTATCTTCCCAGCACTACTACTTCATAGATATTTCTTTTCCCCAGATGAAACTTCTGGGGAGAGTGTGACTTTTTGTTTACATTCTCTCTTCCCCTCCAAATTTCCTTTGAATTCCATTTCACACTTAACACATGTTTTGTCAAGACCTTTTTCAATAATCGGCAATAATGAAATTTATTCACATCACCTAAACTAGACAAGTAAGAAAGCAAAGGAGAGCATAAAACGCAGAAGCATAAAAGGCAACCAAAAGAAATTAAAATCAATTTTATAGCACTATACCAAAGAGATGTTTCAAAATAAAAAAGTTATGAGATGAGCAGTGTAGTCAAACAACACATAATTGAATAAAGTAGTGTCTATTTTATCATTATTACTATACTGATCATCACTTAACCAAGATGAAAAAACAAGTTATGTGTAGGAACCTGCATGAAGGGCAAGTGAAGACATCCACTGTTCACACACGGATCTCTGATTTTAGATAATCACAGAAATTAAGACTCTCTATGAATAAAAGCAAACACACCTGTGCAGGGGGACCTTATGACAATGGATAAGGAATTATGACAAGTAGATAAGGAATTGGCTGGATGGTCGCACTCAAAGAGTTCCAGTCAATGACTCAATGTCCAAGTGGAGAACAGTAACGAGTGGTGTTCCTCAGGGGTCGGTACTGGGACCAGCACTGTTCAACATCTTTGTCGGTGACATGGACAGTGGGACCGAGTGCACCCTCAGCAAGTTTGCTGATGACAGCAAGCTGTGTGGTGTGGTGGACATGCTGGAGGGAAGGGATGCCATCCAGAGGAACAGGCTTGAGAGGTGGGCCTGTGCAAACCGCATGAAGTTCCAACAAGGCCAAGTGCAAGGTCCTGCACGTGGGTCGCCGCAATCCCAAGCACAACTACAGGCTGGGCGAGGAATGGACTGAGAGCAGCCCTGAGGAGAAAGACTTGGGGGTGTTGACTCATGAGAAGCTCAACATGAGCCGGCAGTGTGNCCAGAGAGACTGTGGATGCCCCCTCCCTGGAAGTGTTTAAGGCCAGGTTGGATGGGGCTTTGGGCAACGTGGTCTAGTGGAGGGTGTCCCTGCCCATAGCAGGGGGGTTGGAACTAGATGATCTTTGAGGTCCCTTCCAAACCAAGCCATTCTGTGACAACTTCATCAACTAAAAATGAGGAGACATTTACTTTATGACTACATGCTGCCTCTGAACTGCAACAGTTTTTTCAGGCTAGAATGTGAAAACACATCTTTAAAACCTATATAATTTTGAAAAAGAGTGCATTCGTACAATCATACCTATTTCCACGTAGCGGTTTGGAAGGTCACGCATTTCACTGGCATGTCGCTCTTTTACTGAGCAAATCTAGGAAAAAGAGATTTGGATCATTATGATGAACAAACTGTAATTCCTAAAATGATACTGACTTTTCCCAGAAACTTCTTTTCTTATTGAGGCATTCTCAGACATGCATTTCTGTATCTTGAAAAACACAGGCTGTATATCAGTGATGCTGCATCACTGAGGAAGAAAAACAGACAAGAAAAAGTTGTAACTGAAGTCCACAGCCTTATAAATATGCTGGGAGAGGAGAAGGAAGACGGACCACAAGAGAGAAATATGAAAACATCTGCCCACTATGATTTCTTCATAGTAGCATATATGTGAGTTTGAGTTTGGTATCTTCTCACACTTTGCATCTCATTACCTTACAATTTCAGTAAGAATATGCTATTGAAACTCCCAATAACAGGGAGAGTACGTACATAGAAAGAAATGCAAATACCCAAATGCTGGAAGCACAGACAATACAAGGAGGAAGACAAATGCCAAACTTATGACAAACCTCCTCATTTGTAAAACTCTAAGTTTAATGCTCCAAAAGCTTTTTACACTTCACCTACCTCACTTTACCCTCCCTTTCCATCTACTCCCACCGAGCACTTTTAATTTCCCACTGTGCAGTGATGTAGCAGTCTGTTATTAGAACACAGCTAACAGGCTTGTAACAAACTCATGTCAGGTGCTGGTCTGAGCAAATCATAGTCAGTCTGCAGCACACAAGTTCAAAATGCCAGTTCCCTGCTGAAAGCAGAACAAAACCCCGAGCAGCTTGTCCCCCACCCCATTTTTTTCCTTTTTTTTTTTTTTTCCCCCTCCCATGGTGACAGAAATTATGTGGCTGTTTTAGCAGTCACAACCTCCTCAGCCCTCAAAACAAACCCCTCCAAAAACACCTCATGGTAAGCTGTTCTTCCTTAATGCTAATCAAAAGAAATGAATTCAACAGTCCACTAAAAGTGTTCAAAAGAGGAAATCTCTCTAAGGCACAGAGGACAGAAGTGTCCCTGAGGATTACATTCGCTGCGTGCTCACACAGAGAGATCTGTCTGACCGCTGGGTGTCTATCACTCCTCCTCCTCATGAGGGTCAGTCCAATGACATTTCTATGGCAGCAGGAGTTCTGCACACTGTAGTCAAAACAAATTCTATTTTTTTCGATTGTCTTTGCTTTTCAGAAATAATCCTCTGTTTGTCTGTGATAACAGCAAGCATTTATTACAAAGACAGGTAATTGCACCTTTACTGAATTTCCCCAGCCAATAATCAGCGTTAAATTATCCTTCCAGCAAAGGCTGCAGGGATACATATCTGGGCGAAGGCTTATGTCATCTCGAGGCACATTGGTAATTCTTTGCTTGGAGATCATGTCAAGTATCTTCACGCCCTGAAAGTTTAAATACAAGAGAACTTTATTCAGTACGACAAACTCCTACTCACCACATCCCATATTATTTTGCACACTAAGGCAGCCATGGCAGTTTACAGCATAAGTTTCAGAGTAGGGCTGAGTGTGCCAACAGAAAAAACTGTTGATACAAAGACCCATCTAACAGACTAGGTGATAAAAGGAACAGAGGGATTAGAGTAAGTTAGATATTTTGAATTCACATGTCAAATGAAAAGGTATAGTAAGTGAATGAGTGACAGATTAGCAACTCCAGTCATGAACCACTTTGGCTTGTTGGGCTGGTGCTACTACCGGATAAATGAAAAAATCCCAGCTCTTCCCAGCCCTTGTAGAGAAGCAGAGATTTCCACCTTGGAAAAAGATGTGAGGCAACAGCTCATTAAGATAAATGAGGCCATTCTGTACTTCTCCAGAAATGCACTACTTCTCTTACATTAAAACAGAAAAGCAAGCATATTTAAATGATGCTTGGTTTTGTATGCTGAGATTTTTCACTGCTTCCTCAGGAAATCTCCTAAACTAACAGAACAAAAAGTTTAAAGAAAGGAAGATTAAAGTCATTTGAGAGAGAGAGACAGGAAAGAAAAAAAAAGCGCCATTAATCAGATTTTTCCATGCCATTTAGAAAGGTAAGCTATAACCTTTCCAGTAGCAAAATGGAGATTAATTTCATGTTAAGTAATGACTTGTTCTTAGTGATTTAAAAACAATAGTCCCCAAAATAAAACAAAGCATTTTAGTAGATATTTCCTTTAAGCTCAGTGAGCAGAAAAAACAACTTTCATGATCACAGAAAAGGGGATTGAAGGGACCTTGAAAGGTCAGTGTCCAAGATGCCATTCCATGTTAGGATTTTTCTAATGACAAAACTGATTTAAAAGATTCCCCTGCCTGTTTCTGTTTCCCCCCCACTGCGAGTTTCTATGTCCCCAGCTGTACAGATTCAACTGTTTGTATCTCAAAGATTCTAAACATAGGGGTCATGGTCTAAACCAGGTTTTGTCTTTTTTTAAAAAAACAAAAACCCAACACAAGAAGCAGTAAGTGATAGAGGGGTGGGCCCTATGTTGTTTTTTTTAGCGATCTTTGTCACCGAAGTACTGTCAGTGTGGAACATACTCCTATTGGCATTTCTTATGTTAACTGCCACCAAGGTTTCAGTAAAAAAAAAAATAAATAAAAAAAAATTTAGACCACTTGCAACATATAGAGCCCAGATGTCTGGGTAACATAAGCAAGGAGCTTATGCTTTGTGTTTTCTAAGCTCATCCGATAGAATTTGCAATCTTGCTTGAACTGCATTTTAATAAAGTTGTCTTTTATTAATCTTACCACTATGTCTTCAAGGATGATTTTTAGATAAAAGTGACCCATATCACACCTTCCATTTTTCTAAAAGGCAGCAAATCCTATATGGGTTAGACTAGCTTACATTTCCAGTGCCTTTCAAACCAATAGTGTAGGATCCGCTACAGTTAAAAGTATGCCATTTGCATCATGAACCAAAAGAACTTCCAGAGTCAACTTCCTATCATCAAGGAGCCTAAAACCTGTTCAAATGGGAGTTAGGCAGCCTAATGCCTCTAAGGATTTAGTCCTCAGGTGTCTCAGTTTGTAAAACTTACACTCTTGGCAATGGAGGAAAAGAGGGCACAGCAATAAACATGGGTTACCCGAGCATCTGACAAGCAGAACTTTTATTTAGACCTTGCCTAAATAACTCAGAGCCTATCTCAGAATACCTAATGTCTAACAAGGTCACATACAGTGTAAAAAAAAAAAAAAAAAACAAACAACCAACAGTGAAAACTAGGTAGCCAAACACAGACAGTAAGAAGCAAGCTATAAAAGATTTTCTCTGAAAGAAAAGAAATGGAACACAAAACCTTGCCAGACGACGGAGAAATTTTTAAAAAGGTAAAGGGGGAAGGGAAAGGCCAATAACCAAATATATTAATCTTTTGGAGGGCAAGTGTCATTTCATTTTTCATTGAAAGATAGGCCCTGACCATGGCTTTTTGTCTCTGACAGATGGCTCTCAACATTTTATTAGTATTCTGTGTTCTGATGTGGCACATCATCTCTAGGGATAGCTCTCCTGAACTGTCCTATCTATTCCCAGCAGATTCACCTAGAATATATATTTCAATTGTATGGCTCTGAAAAGAACAAAACCTTCAAAAGCTTACATTATGACAATCAAGCACTCACTGAAGTTTCAATTCTAATGTAGTTATTAAAGAGGAGTAAATAAACAAACGTTCACCTCTAACAATTTCATATCAAACTGGTCTTGAAACGAATAAAAGAACAATGGCTTTAAAATATTTTAATAAATGCTTCTCTGTAGGAGGGAAAAACCACAGAAGGAAAAAAGCTAGTGTTTCAGAAGTACTTTCCCCACATTTTAAAATAAGACTTTGGAATTTAGACATGATACACACTTAAAAAATATCCCTCACTGCTGAGCTTTAAAACACAGACCTTGACCCATCAATTAGATATACAGTGATAGGTGAAATGCAACGCTCAGCATGAAAGCAATGGTTTCCTTTAAAATATGAATTACACTTAGAGGAAAAAGGGCCTATTTTCTCCTAAGTCTAGCCTTTTCTAGTAGCCTAGCAAAATAAGAAATTGTAACTATCATTTTTTATAATCTGCAACATTAGAAGCACATATGATAATGTCGCTTCAGTATATATTACAAAATCCAGATAGGTTTGGGTTTTTTAGGGGGGATGGTGAGGATGGTGATGTTGTTTTGTTTTGTTTTTTAATAAAGAGTTACATTGGCACTCCTTCCTCAGTTTGCCTTAATACATTGCACTGGTCAAGACTCTCCTAGATAATAGTGCACAGTAGCAACCACCTCCACCAGTGGTACATAGAGCTACATTTCTTCATTTCTTCAGAAGTGGCAATCATATGGATAACACTGACTAGCCAGCAGGAAACGCCAGGAGAAATGTCTATGAAGAAATGGGATCTAAAATACTATCCTTCAATGCCTTTTACACTCGATTCTTCAAATGTACCATTTTTCAGTGGAATATTTTGGCAATTAACATTGAAACATTTCAAATAGTGTAACACAGCGGTATTTGGGTTCATTTAACAGAAGTGACACACTTACCATGTTATTGGCCCAAGCAATTAAGTGGCCTCTCCATTTTACATTTCTTATGTTTCCTTCCCCTTCATGTAAAACCGAAGGCTTCCATCTATTCATCCAACCTCTCTCATATAACAGCAACTATGAAGTGCAACAAGAAACATTTCTGTGACACAGTGCTGTATGTAAGCATGGGAGGTTACTTTTTGCTTCGTTATCAAGGATAATGAGAAATACACACCTATCACAAAATAAAAGCAAATACAATTAAACATTTTCATATAGTACACATGCATTGATAATCTTTTATACTACAGAATTAAAATTTCTTTAATAATAATATTAATAAGCAGGCCTTCCATCAAGTTTCTCCAGAGAATGGTAAGCATAATTATTTCCATTTTAAGGATAAAGAAATTAAGACATTTGAGAACCTAAGCCTACAGCACTAGTGACAAGACTTCAGAAAGCTGGTAAAGAAACCAGGCTGCCTCACACCTATGTTCTGATCTGGTGACAGGCTCATTCCCTCCAAAAAAAATGGAGATAGGAAAAGCTTCCCATATGCCTGGTGTCGTCAAAGAAAATTAATCAAAGACCCCCCAAGACTTTGGCCTTTTGCTTGGCCCCATGTAGAACCAGACAGCCTTCCGTAGAGCTCTAGAGACGCTGTTAGTCCCACATGTGCAAACTACACTGTACCACAAGTGCTGCTGATCGAAAAACTTGCGTGATGAGGAATCCTGGGTTCTGCAAATAGGGAAGCTATTTTAGAATAGCTAAGTGCATAGGAAATGTTATGAAATGCTTTGCAGCAAAGTAAAACCCAGCTACATGCAGACAGTCTGCATAACAGTCCAGCTCTTTTACTGGTTTCTGTATGGTTTTAGGAAGTTATTTAACAGTATTATAACATAGAATCACTCTGAGTGATGTAAAGTGCAGCACTTGGAGGGATACCTCAGTAAGAAGCAGAAGTATCTACGAAGATCATACTTGAAGGTACCAGTCCTGCCATCTTTTGCATGAGTACACCCAAGTACAGACACATGCACAACCAGAACCCAAGCTCACATAAGTGCACAATGACCATTAAGAGGTGTAAAATTGCTACCTGCAAGGACTTTTACCATGTTAAAGCCTAAATCAAGTACCTATGTTGCTAATGTTTCCTAAGATCCAAATGTACACACTTTTTTATACGTTGTTCCCCCCGTCCCTATTTGCATAAATACATCAAATGGTAAGACACTAGTTTTTTAAAATAAGAGCTTTTAACAAAATAAGGGATTTTTAACAGCAATTACACAGACTGCCTCTCTCTCCTAAAGCCACAAGATGGCACCAAAAGACAAGTATCATCTCCAAAAGTTTACAAGCAGTCACTACCTAGGATATTCCATTAGAAACTTTTGCATGAAGTGCGCTGCAGACATCAAACTTCTCATGACCATCTTGTCATTTTAACCTCATCCAAAATGACTCTGTGTCCTTCACATAGTTCACATGAACACTCACCTTTTAGACAGTCTAGGGTTTGTTTTTTCCACCTATGAAGAGGCTACTCATTAAGAGAATATGCTATTTTACAGCACCCAAGGCATGAACCTGAAAGCAGAGGTAACATCTAGGTTCATAAGGCAGTGCCATACAGAGGAATGTGCCTTAGTAGGCTGGTACGTGGATGTGAAGCACAGGAACAGCCCTTAGCCGAAACTCATTAGCTCCACTCAGAAGATGAAGGTATTGTTAAACTAAGCGCTGTGCTGATCCAGACTTGAAAATTACTTTTTTCCTAGTTCACAAACTCCTGAGAGTCTTGATGGCAAAAGAACACAGTATTTTCATCTGAACTTACTGGACAAGGTTGTGAAAACTGATGTGGATTATATGAAAAGTTATAATTTGCTGATGTCAATTATATTAACTGAACTTTAAATCTTTTCTACTTGGGACTGAATTGTGATTTATTGCACATAAGACCGAGAGCAAGCCTGGAATGACACTCTGCAGCTATTTTGTTACTGTTCATGGTTCATGAACACCATACTTTTTCACGACTCTCTACCTGAGTAAGAAGCTGCAAAGAAAATAAATTACCTGAGAAAGAACTGGTGAGAAGTAAAAAAAAAAGAAAAGAAAAAAAAAGAAAAAAAAAGAAAAAAAAANAAAAAAAAAAAAAAAAAGAAAAATCCTGCTTTGGTCTATGCTCAACTCTAAGCACATGCTTAATTAAATTCTCGGACCAAGGCAGTAGAAGACAACAGTCTGATATCGCCTGTAACAAAGATGGGAAGAGAATCTGAATCACTGCAGCACCCAGAATTCCCTGTTTCATATCAGCAAGTGCAATAGGTCCAAGACTGAAGCCAAAGGACACATAACATTGTGGCTTCAAAAAAAAAATTTTTTTTTCATCTCAAAGCATGTTTTACTAATTTATCTGCAGTGGGATTATCTGCATTTTATTGATATATGATGTGATTCATTTATTATTTCTTACAGCAATGACACCTGGAAACTGAGTTACTGAACCCAGAACATCGCTATGCATTTTGGAGCTGCTATCCACTGAACGCATCAGTCTTAAAATAAGCAGCCTAATATATTTCTTAGTCTTCCTTTCTGTCTTCATATTAAAATGTTTATTGCACCAGAAAGCCATTTAAAACTTCAAGAGAAACTAGACAGGCAACAAAGATGCACTGTTTCTGGAGAGGTTCCTCCTACCACCTCCCCCTGGTTTTGGTAGGGGAAAAATATTTTAGGGCTCTATTTCCCATAAATCCCATATTTTGGCAGTCAGCATTCACAGCACTTATATTTCAACAGCAGCTACAAAAATCACTTTCTTGCATTCTTTGCAACACAGTTTATATTTTCCCCTTTTTGATCTGCTCTGGTAAATCTTTCTAGTCCTTTGTTACAATATCATAGTGCTTAGAACGCACTACTAGCATCTCTTGCATGTACTGTGACATGATAATACAGCTAAAATCAAATAAAATAAACTTTGATTTCAAGGGTCCCCACCCACACTCCTTCATAGTACATTGCAATCTTCTGATACTTTACTACTCCTTATTTTGTGAGTCGTCTTAACTGCTGATGCTTGTTCACTGGATCATTAAGAGAAAAAGACACACTGAAATGTATGAGACAAGAATATGGTGCAGGACAATTTTTGGTTTTAAAAACCAGTTGATACAATGCTCTTGGATTAGTGAATACATCTCTCTCTCTCTCTCACTACCAGGAGATGAACCTCCTCCAAAAAGAGCTCGAAATTCTATTTTAGAGTGCATCCACTAAAGAGAAGAGACTAGCACTTGGATTTAATGGAGCTTATCACGCAATTAGCATTAACACTAATTACATGTAATCCCAGTCTTTAAACTATGTACAGGAATTCTCAATCCTCTGAACAAAGAGGCCAATGATTGCAGCTTTGGTAGTATCAATATAGTGAAGCAATTCAATTTGATTTCATTCCACTACCAAATACCACCTTCAAAAACACTGAAATAAAAGGTGTCTGTTCTCACACAGTAAAAAGTTTCAGAGGAAACACACTTTTACTGACACACGATGCACAGCGTCATTGCTTTGTTTCAATATAGTGCCTTCTCTGTAAAGATGTGGAAGAGTTTTACAGAAGAAAAAGGCTGAGACTTCAATTAGTAACTGAAGAGCCACCCTTCCCTTCCCTATTGCAGCACTGTCAGATTAGGTTTTATTTCACAAAATAAAAATTAGGAAAAAAACTCCCTCTATTTTCCTCATCCTGTTCTTTGTTTGCCTGAGTGTGAAGATGTGCCTACCTGTGGTATTTGTTCTGGTTTTTGGCACCTGTGTCACCAACTCTCCTCTTAGTCAGGCAAGATCAAAAACCCTAAAATACTACTGCCATGGTTACAAGTGATCACTATAGATATTTATTGTTTTCAGCATAAAACCAACATTTACAGGCACAGCCAAGATTAACAGATATCCGAGAGTAACACAGAACAGCATGCCACATGAAGACTTACTGTTTAATCGTGCATCTCTAGGAAAATATATAGCAACAATAAAAAATTATCACTTCTGTTTGGAACAGCGATGGACTGGATGAGCTCAAACGAGGCAGAGAATAATGTAAGCCTCTAGTTTTTAAGTGAAGATGAGTTTTCAAAACATCGTCACAAAACGCAGTTGTCTAAGGAGCTGGGGTGTGGATGGAAGGGAGGGCAGGAGGTGCAGACAAGGGAAATCGAGCAAGGAGGCAGCGGCAGAGAACAGCAGCATTGGGAGGTAAGTGATGGCAACAGTGAGAAATGAAACACCAGCTGCTGCTGTAGTTCACGGACAGAAAAGCCAGAAATTTTGAGATGCTTAATACAAACAAATGCCATAGGACTTTTATTAGGCTGTACTTTTAATAACTCAACTGCTAGATTCCAGATGTTGCCTATTCACAAAGAGCTACAGAATTAACACCTTGGAAAGCAAGTCCTGCAGCCTTGCAGGCAGAGACACAAGCTCTCACGCATTTCATATATCTAGATCCTCTTTGCTTGCCACCTCAGGCAATGAAAAAAGTTTTCTACGCAGACATTTACAAAACACACAACTATAGATTACACACACACAACACTACGATCTCTTTAAAAAACAAATTTGTTTGTTACAGCACAGGGAGAATGTTTTGTTTTTCACAATAAAGAAGAAATGCACATCCAAATAATAATAAAGAAGTGTAAGCCAAAGAATCTGCTTATTAAGCAAATGGCACATCACTACACATCAAAGTCTCATCTGCTGGATAATATGAGATACATCCGGGCATTATACATCATGGCAAGCAAATCGCAGACGTGTATTATTGTGGCTTGCTTGCTGCTACAGTTTGTTTCCTGCTTATGGTAAATTATCCAATGCATGGACAGAAATTGCCACAGTATTTACTCTTTCTTCACTTAAACCAGACCTTTGAGTATTTACTGACTGACATTTTATAGCTTACAAAGCAATCTGCCTTTCTTGTCTGGTACTCTTCTACCCAACATAATGCCAAACAGCTGACTATCTGCTTTCTAAAAATGGACTGTGCTGCAAACAGCATCCTGACAATTTAATAATTTGTCAAAGTAGTCCAACCAGTTATTATGAAGTACGTATCATAGGGTTCAGAGGTAAAGGTCATCTACTTACTCACAAAGCAAAGTGCATCTGCTGACACTAAAAAGCAGACAATTAAAAAAAAAAAAATCTGAGACATTCCCTGGCAGACTTGACTTTAACATACGAATTCCACCACCCATAACAGCAGTTGCAGATCCTCAAGAATGCTATTTCTCTTCCCCTTGTGCATTGTTTGCAATTGCTATCCTTTCTCTGTACATGACATTGCTCCACCTGGAATGGAAAGATATTTAGATCACCTTGTTTTACACCTCGGGTAGGAGACATCATGGGTCCAGTTCAGAATTCTAACACTGAAATAATATTTTAGATTTATTTTTTTTTTATAATGAGAAATTTGCCCCAGGTAATGCTAAGTTCTCTCTGCTTTTACAAGAGACAAAGAAAAGAGAGTCTAATGTTTAAGCATGGGCATCAATATGCTCAGATGCTAATTCTGGGAAGATAAATGGGACAAACATTTTCAAATGCAGACATATCTGAACATTAGTTTTTATAGTGTAACTTCTCCAGCAAAATAAGTACAGACCCCATTAAAAATGTATTTTTACATCTATTTCCACCATATATATATATAAAATATAAATACATTATGTAGATATAGACACAGATAGATATCAAAATGTGACTGCTGACAGTCACAGGGTAAATTTTCAGTTTTATCCTGGTTCCCTAGCCCTTAAAATGTTTCAGATTGGACACTCAACTCAACACTTATTATATAAAATGCATGTCCTAGACAAATGAGGAGCCAAATCCTTTAAGATACTGAATATCCTACTCCATACTGGCTTCAGAATTCATTTGCTTAATTCTGCTGGATTCCCCTACCATGCTGGATAGAGAACTGTCCGTCCGTCGTTGCCCCCGCACCTTAATTACTACACATACAGCAGAGTGACTCAACTACTCCAGAAGATTCACTCTCCTGGAATTTTACTATAGAAACCCACGTGTCTGGTTACTGATGTTAATCAAAACATATAATAGGGAGTCTCATCAAGTAAGAAACTTCAAGTTGTCCTGCTCTCCTAATTTATCTGTCCATAAGACACAGTGGCCAATACCTTGACTTTGGAACTGAAATACCTTCAATCTTCTCTCTTTGTTAGTTCTGCCTCTTTAACCCTCTGGATATAATGGATACATGGACTTTGCAATAACATTCATTTAGTTGATGTGTTGGGAAAGACCAGCGCTCTAACAGTTAAATAGAGAACACCTTGTTTTCAGCTTTACCACCCTAATTTAGTTGGCTTTTACCCTGTTATTTTTTAAGATTAGACCCTTTTTTAAAAGGTAGAAGGTTATGGCCCTCAATAGCACAGTATTTGTCTTTTCCCTTGCTTTGAAGCTCTACTGTCTGCTCTGGACAGGAATGCCCTGTTATTTACAATATACAGTATTATTATTTCAGGGTTACCATCATCTGCCAAGTCATCACAATGGTGCTGCAGTTAATTGCAGAGATAAGGGGGAGGGGATCAGGGAAGTGCCTCCATTTAGTACAGTACCAATTGCTTCTCACTGCAATCAGTAAACGTTTCCACGCTACCTGCCTTGTTTCTAGGCACAGGTAACACTCATTCACTGGGGGAAAAAGAAAAGGGGGTGGGGGTGGGGTGTGGAAAAAGTTTTTCCAGCACAAAATAGAAGGCAATGACATAATCCCAAGCTTAATGAAAGTTCTTTGCTTTTTAAAACTAGTGCATTAGTAAGCAAACAATTTAAATTAGTTAATTAGTTTATAATACAATTTAGAGAAAAAACACTCTTAAAGGACTCTAGTACATGCCTAGTTAAGCATAAGTATAAACACTGTAGAGTTAAGCTTCCAACAATCTGCAATGATTTAAACAGTTACCCCAGGGAGCACTGTTCTTAAGTCAACTTTAGGTCAGGCTCAGTTTCTAAGATGTGGCAAATCTCAGCATCACACAAAAATTAACCCAAGTTGCAAACATCCACCTGTGTTGGGAACTAAGGACCTGCACCATGCATCCCTGAAGCAGGTCACTTAGCTTTTTTACTTCCCTCTCTCTATATTTTGTTGGTTTTTTTTAAAAGAGATTGTTGCTCACCTTGAACACTTGCAGAATGGTCTGCAGTGGGTCTTTGAACTGAAAAGTGTGGTTTTTTATACATCTTATATTGTTATGAAGAACCGTATATTTCTCAAAAAATTATGGAGGTGGTAATTTACAGCTATAGCCTCCCCACTCCATTCATTAAGGATCCTACTGAGACAGATGCTTGGCTATAAAATTAATAAATTTAAGTAGATCTTAAAGTACTTTTTTGAGATGAGACAAAACAGAGTGTTAAGATCAGGGGGGCAAGTTCTTGCTTCCTGTGTGCATGTGCAGTTTGCCTTCTTTATTTTGTTTTACTGTAAACCAAAATCAGCATGAAATTCAAGTAGGAAATCAAGCACATCCTTCTCATACTCTGAGGCAACAATGAGGGCTTTGAGGAAGTCAGCAAATTTCTTTCTGGGTTCTTTTATCTGCTCAAATTATCTTAGCAAACAATTTAAAACAATTTTAAAAAACTCCAGCATTTAAAATGCTAATATACATTAAGTTACCATCTCCCAGAACAACAAAAAACAAAGACAAAACCCTTTGGATGAAGAGCTTGCACACTTTACACTATGCTTTTGAATGCAGCTCAGGCAAGAAGCATAGCATGAGGACTTTAAGCAAAGCTTTTCTCTTAAAGCTTGATCCTAAATGAGGACAGCCTTACCTCTATCCTTACTGCTATCCCTGCCTTGGTACAGGTGGGAAAGACAGGCAGCATGCCTCCCACCACTGCCAGCTATCAGCTATGAAGTCACTGTGTCCATGCAAAGGCTAAAAGTGCAGAGATCCCAGGAGCCACAGGAGGTCCCGTGCCCTCCCTGAAGGAGCTCATCCAACTACACAACCTCCAGACAGGGAGCAGTCTGCATCCTGAGGTGGTACGCTCCAGTCTGCTTCTCCTCGCTCTTGTGGACCAACTTCCTGTTGTCTGCTGCCCCCATACAGATCTTTGTGTTTACACTTAAGGAAAGGTGGGTAAATAAAATGTTTTTCAAGGCCCTTTTCTTTTCAGAAAAAGAAAAAAAAAATCTTCAATAAGTGGAATTTAACTTTCTGAATTTTCAGAGAGCATTTTGTTGTTGCCTTTACACAAGCACCTATGTTCCTTTTGGAGGAAAGGTGAAAAGGGGAATGGTTTCTACCACAAGGCTAAGAGGTTTTATTTGTTGGTTTTATGTATCAATAAAATCAAATTACAGGTGTCGAGGGACATTTATTTCAATGCTAAATACCTTATGTTAAGATGTCAATTAAAGTTTTCCTGAAGAGGAAAGTTCCTCAGCAAAAAATGAATGCATTAAGAACAAGTATACCGTTCCCCAGAGGACAGAATATAAAACAACCTGTCAAATAATCAAAGATAACCAAAGAGAATGTGTTAACTCCCTGATGTTTTTTTCTGTTCAGCATCAGGTGAATGCAAGCTCTTTTACCACCTGACGGAGCCCTGTTCTATTAATTCCCTGCTTCTCTCTTTCCATACCCCTTTTATCAGCACTAAAAAGCTTCACAAACCAGTGGCTGACAAAGACTTACACTGACTGTGCATTATTTTAAGGACAACACCAACTCCGACCAGCCAGCAAAAGCTGTCAAGCATACACACCACTTAAAAAGCAAAATAAAATACAGCCGTGCTTTGAAACTTATTGAACTATTAATGAAAATTAAGTTGTATTCAGCACTAGAAGTCTGTATTTCTTGCATGCTGGTAAGGCAGAGCCATGGCATTCAGTTTGATGCATCTATAAGTGAGGATTTTTCATCCTTAATTCATAAGAGAAGGCAACAGGAAAATTCCAGGAATTCAAGCAACTGTTTCACAAATCAAACTTTTCGTAATTTTTCTCAGACTACGTAGACAGAATTACTTCTACTCTGAAGCTGAACTTGTTGCAACATGTTTTTAACATAGACAGTGCACTTCCCCCCCTGCTCCTGGAATTAGTCTTAATTAAGTAAGATTGTTTTGGAATACAATGCATAAAGGGAAGTAAAAAGCAGAATCCTTTGCTCTACATGTTAAAAATCACATACACCGCCTTCTGAGATATTTTTAAAAGCTGTTTAAAGATGGTCTAAGTTCATTACACTATGACTGCTTACCTTTTTTCCTCCTGTTACAAATTGCTTGAAGTGGGATCTTACAAAATGAGGATGAACAGCAACAATCTGAGGAAGGGGAAAAAAAAAAAAAAAAAGAGACAAGATTGTGGATTAAATAAGAGTTTACAGGGAGCACCACATCACTTTTAAACTAGATAATCCTTTGTCAAGTATCAAGTATTACAGCTGAGTTCTTTCCCTGAAGTAGAGCCTAGATGTTTCAGACATCTCTGTTTTTCCTAGAAAAGAAGAAAATTCTCCATGTTGTATGGCATGTGATGTCACACACCTGACACTGAAGGCCACGTTACACTGAACAGCTACTTTTTTTTGCACAGCAGGCAGCAGAATTAGGACCATGCAGCACAGGAGTGCCACGAGCAAGGGTTACCCCAATTAAGTCTTGTTTGGACCTGCAGCACAAGACTGCCGCGAGCAAGGGTTACCCCAATTAAGTCTTGTTTGGGGCCTGCCTAGAGGGCACACACACCTCAGTCCTGTCACAGGACAACCTCATGTAGCATCAACGCACCTTAAACAGCTTCTTTGCCTTGCATGTTACATGTCAAGTGTGGGAGATCCAGCTGTAAGAGCAGTAAGGGCCTAGGAGGCAAGTGAGTCACATCTGATGTGTGTGAAAACCTGATGACCTCAATCCTTCCCCCCTCACCCTCAAGAGCAGCTTGAACATGGAAGACCCCAAGCAGCAAAATGCAATCATTTGCCCACACCACCTTTCCTCCTGCAAAAAAGGTTTCTTGTTAAAAAAAGCTAGATCTTCCCATATGCCCACTAGAGGTGCTTTTTCAACAGTCAGGCAGCCACACATTTCTCAAGCAGAGTATAACGGAAGTTTTTCCCTTCCAACAGGGTACATCAGCACCACCGCTCATTGCCTTATCCTGAGGTAGGTTTAATGGATATGAATTGGCTGCAAAATATTGACCTCACAGTTAGCACAACCCTCAGAATTTGTATCACAAATCCACAAAGAAAGAAATATGTTGAGACAGGTAACAGCTGAAACAGGACAATTTCTCTTTCACTTTGCCTTTTGTATTTGAAAAACTCAATAATACTTCTTATAAAACCAAGATCAGCTTTCTTCCTGCCTAAACAGATCAAAAGCTTTTATACTGAGATAGATAACTATTTTCTAGTGACTTGAATAGCATCACAAGGAAATGGTATCCCTCTCTCTCATTTAGATTCAATGTGACCTTTCTGTTATTAAAGACGACAACAACACAATTACTAAAGATTAAAACAAGCACTTACTTTAATAGGACAGTCAAACGTTTCATGAAACTCTTCCGCTGAATACAATCCAAACACCTGCACCTAAAGAAGTAAATATTAAAAAATTACATAATAACCACTTGACAATTAAAGGTGAATGTAAATCACTAACAACTAGAAGATTAATTTGAATGCTAACAGTTACATCTTTTTTCCTAAAGTAAAAAAAGTCATATGTAGCAATTCAGACTTAATTGCAACATCCTGGCCTTCTATTATGGCATATCTCTAAATATTTGCAGCAGTGCAAAAGTACTTATTTGAATCTTTTTCTTTTCTTTTTTGTTACAAGCACAGCAGAAACTACAAGTTCCTTTTGCTTTAGGCTGATCAAATCTGTTTAACAGATACTGATCTAAGTGAGGTAAGAGCAACATAATAACATTCAGGGGAAGATAAATTAAAAACTCTTCCTTTCTGGGAAAGAACTGTAGGATTTTTTCCCCTCCAAGCAATACAGGGTTTACATAAGAAAAAAGAAATTTGTGACAATAAAGCAAAACCAGCTTGAAAACCAAGTCCCATCTGTTTCTTGGCATCCTCTCCTCCTCCCAAGTGCATTCAGTGCTATTTTGTTTTATTACATGGCCAATGGAAACGTCTTTCTCTGAAGATTCATCCCTGCTCATCTATGTTGATGTCTCAGTACATTTAATAGTCAGTACTGAAGTTGTAACCACAGGCCATCAGAATATCTATCAGAATTAATCCATCTGAAGAAGGCTCAACATTAAAAAAACCCAAAACCAAAAAGTATGTTTCTACTGTCAAGAGAATTAACAGATCTTTAAATGTTTTCTTCCCTTTACTTACAGAACAGGTACAGAGGTATCAAGCATTAAGAAATATTATTAAGACTTAGATGCCATGACTACAGAATAGGGTTTCTGAAGTTTTTTTAAGTACAACCCTCTTTCAGGCTCATGTCTCTTCATCCGACACGCAACATTCTCTCCTCAGGTGAGACTGTTGACAACTCAGTTCCTGCAGAACTTCAGAGTAAAATAAGGCTGAAGACTTATGGCCAGGAATTCGTAACTGATTTACTAATATGATTTCCACAAAGAATAATAAAATCATAATGAAAAAGCAAACCAGTTAAGAGGTTTTCACCCACTGCCAAAGGCTGTTGGAACAAAATCACCCCAGCAGGGATGGACGCTGCTGGTGGGAGAAGGGAGAAAAAAAAAAAGCATTCCATGGACCAATCAGTGGAAAACCGTATCTGACAGCAAATCTACTTTAGAAGGTTCTCAGACAGGTTTAGTCATTCATCCTTATTTTCTGGAAGACGTAATCCCTTTAGTAACTCTGATCTGCATGTTCAACAAGTTGGACTCAAAGATATAAGAGATCTTTTAACCTTATTTCTTTCCCTCTCCCCATCTCCATCACGATTCCTTCAGGGAGAAAACAAAAATATAATAGTAACAAATTAAAAAAAAAAAAACACTAGACAAAGATCTGCAAAACAAAGCCAGAATATACCAGTAATGTGCCACAAAAAGTGAGGCTTAATGGCTCTAAAAAGATTAATTTGGAGGACAAGAACCCCCAAAATTCCTACAGACAGTCAAGGAGACAGAGTTAGAAAAAAAAAAAATTAGACTTCAGGTAAACTACAAGAGGAACTAAGCCATCAGCAAGGAACTAAGCCATCCGCAGAATGGCTCAAAGTTCAGCAGTCTCAGTGAAGTTAAAAACATCTCAAACCACCTCATCTCCCTTTCAAGCTTGTCTCCTGGATACATCTCCTAAGCAGCATTATCAGCTCTGTCCATTACTCATTAGCGAATATACTGCCTCTAACAATATGCTTTAAAAATACTGCTGCATGCACTATGTAGGGCTGAGCTGCTGCTCCAAAGGATTGGAAAATCAATATTTGGAGACAGTGAGATGTATCACAAAGCTGTGATTATGTAAGCTAACCAAAGGGTTGTATTTGAGTTGGGCCTGGCTGTAAGCCTAGAAAACCTTCAGGCTGATGTCTAGAGGATTTTGTTTTCTGGGTTTTTGTTTTCATCAGTTGGCACAGCATATCCAATGCAACAGAGTAAACAAAATACGAAAGAGAGGAAAGAGAAAATAAGAAGAAAGGAAGAGAAAGAATAGATGTAGTTAAAGCACAAAACTGCAAATTCCATGGAAGCAGAATCCTCAAAAATGACAAAACACCCCTCTCAAATTAAAACTTATTATTCAAAATTAACATCAGCAACAGTGCCTTCAACATTTTCATAATACTTCATCCGATGTGGCAATATGATATTCCTTTAATGGTATGAAAACAAAATGGAGCCAGTTAACTAAAGAGGAAAAAACAACTCAGCATAAAATACATGTTATCATGTTTACTCTAGGGACACCGTATAACAGTTTATTACTTCTTAGTGTCTTTTATTCTTCAGAGAGAAAGTGATTCTTTTGATATTACAAACCTATATTGGATTTATCTATTTCTACTTTCTATCCCCACTAAGCTCATGATGTTTTTGGGTAGCTGGAAAGAGAATTTCATGATGAGAGTCCACTACATTTTGCCAGTCCTGTCATTTTAAATATCCAGAGCCCACCACTCCAGTGCATATAGACTTAGCTAATTTTTTGCTTCCATATGTGGAAGTAGTAGTTAACCTTCAGTGATCAAAAGGCAGGAAAACAAACACAATTTATCTACAAGCCACATTTCTTGAAAAATGATCAATGTAATACTTCATGGATATTTTTAATATAAATGTTGTTAGAAGCATAAAGATGTTAAGCATGTAAGCACATGGGTTTTCAATATATTTTATATATCTTTGTATACAAAAAGTTACAAGCCAATAAGGGTGCCAATTATATAGCTGTATGTAATGACATGAGAGCTTTAGCAAAATTGTGAGACAGGTTTTTCAAGACAGCATACAAGTAGGAAAAAACTAACCTAAAAAATCTCAACAATGCTGAAGCAGCAAGCCTGTTTCCTCTTCTATTTATTCCAGCCCAAAAATTCTCCTCTTATACCCTAATAGTTCAACACTCAACAATTTTAAGTTTAGTCCGTTGGCAAGGAAGATTTTCAAAGAATCAAATGTGCAGTACAGAAAAACTGCAAGTGGCTCCTAAAGCACTTGTTGGCCACGTATGACGTACAAGTGCCAGGTTTTGACATTAGGTCTAAACACCACCTGACAAGAAGAAGGTTAAAGAATTGAACTGTGCTGCCAAGCCCCCCTCCTCCTCGCCAAAGTAGCTAGTTCAAATCTAGTTTGAGTGTGGGAAAAGAAAGAAAAAAGTAGGAAAATAAAATACATCAGACAGCAGAACAGATATAAGGAGGGGGTTCTCATCATAAGGTCTTCCTTTAAGAGGACAAATGGTTTCCATCTCCCTCATACTGGATACACTTTGATATGGGAAAATGCACTACCTGCCTATTATAAAAATCTTTTGCGGTCATCTAGAAGATAGGTAGAAAATACTTGCATCAGTCTAGCTGGCTCAAAATTCACAGGTCTTTTTATTATATTCCTTTTTTTCTTTAAAACTGATTTTAGGAAACTAAACTGTTTCACTTTTTCATTTTTAAAAAAAGAATTTAGTTATTTTTACTTATTTATCTAAGTTAATGATGACTTTGCAACCACTTGCACAAGTGTTTAACTTCTTACAATACATACACTCCCACTATAGTAAGGAAAGAGCTATAAGGAGCGTAAAGTTACACTTTTGTTATAACCTAGAACCAGAAGTGCCACATTATCTAGCCAGGAATTTATGCCATTTTCTTATACAGTAGCGTAACATACAAGTATGTGTTTTCACCCATTTTAGGGCTGGATTCTTTCATAGACACACACCTTTCTGGGTCAAGTGGAAAGTCTAACTTCTAAAACACCCAGATCTTCCAAATCTCAGATGAGCTTTTCAGCGTAGAATACAGTGAAGCATCAATGTCCCTGGATTCTATGAACATAAATATGATGAATGTTGTACTTGTGATACTCCAGCCCTGCATCAAAAACATTACTAGAACTAGCCCTGGCTTGGGGACCATAGTTTAGGCTGCATGAAATGTCACCTACTGGATCCACAATAGCTGTTTCACAAAATGAAAACAGAATCACTGTTTAAAGTATTGGAGCCTTTCAAATACAGCCACGCCAAAGTAGGGATTATGTATTTCTGAATGTTTCTGAAATCAAATACCTACTTTTAATAGTAATTTAATATAAGAAGAATATGTGTGGCTTGTAGTCTCACTGCAACATACATATTTCAAGTCAGTAATTCACAGTCTCATCTGAGGACCTCTTCCAGCAAGTGCTTGCTTCCCCCCACCATTCAAACCGACAATACTAGGCTCAACATTTTTATTACCTTGCACAATTACTGACCCTTCCCTTATCTTGCTTAGACAATTAGGACACTCTTGCTGTGTTTCTCACAGGCTGTAAAATCCTACAACCCACTTTGATAGGCACTACTATCCCAATTACTGTGTCAAGATACTGACATCAAGATATCTCTGAGAAACAAAAGGCTTGGATACATAAACTGGCTGCCTGCCTGTTGGGGAAAAAAACCCCACCTATTTGGAAGGAAAAAATACAGTGTAAAGGGGCTGTTTCCCCATTTTGTCTACTGCAAAATCCAACTCTGATTTTATTTTATAGAACTCCTACTGAATGAGATGCATCTATTAGGATCGCCAACACCCCTCCTCCCCCTCAAGTCTACTCTAAGAAATGTTCTCCTCAGTAAGTCAGATGGATATTGAGAAATTACTTAAATGATTTTTTAATGCACTGCATTTGTGTATGAGCATTATATTAAAAAAGAAGCTTAAATACATCCTGCGCATTAGAATTTTATCATTGCAAACCAACATTAGAAAAGACTGCCATCGACTTAAAAACAAAAAAAGACATTCTTATAAGTGGAAAATCAATCACCAAAACCACTAAATGTCACAGCTCAACATTCCAGAGAAGCACTGATAATTGTTAGTTATACACTGCACAAATGATGTATGTCCTCAGTCAAGGAAGTAGGTGCCAGTTTTTTAGGAAACTGTACATATATTGATTTTACATTTATTTAATGTGGCTGTTGTAAGACACTTTATTCTTCTGATAAACTATGATTGCTTATCAAAAGATTCTATAATTCAAGAGAAACATTCATAACATGTGTGAAAATGAAAACCACCAGCCCACAGAAATCATGCCCACAAAATCCAATTTTGTGGATTTATAGCAGAAAGGCATTAAACTACTGTCTTGCAGGAACAGCAGAGTAGTCACTGAAGTATAACTGGCACAGCAGTAATGATTAAGGTGACATGTCCTCCTGCCACAGCTGTTAATCAGCTTAATACCAGTTACATTATTGACATTCTTGTAATTACTTTTCCTACAGCACATTTGTGCAAAATATATTTGACTCTAATTTTGAGTATTCAAAGGTGAGCTCAGTTCTCAAAATGGATGGTCAAAGTGGTGGTGCTAAATGCAGAAATTACCTCCACAGGTATCACAATTATCTGAAGGGTAATAGTGAGGACTACCTGCTACCTCATTAAACATATAAACGGGTTTGTTGTACCTTGCCATCTTCTGAGCAAACACCCATGTGTTCTCCACTTTCATCCAGGCTGATCTGATTTATCTTCACTGGGCTCTAGAGAAAGAAAAGGAAAGAAAGAAAGAAGACTTTTAAAGTTGACTTTAAAGTTACATCACCAATCACATGCTTTAACACCCCCCCTGCACTTCCTGAGATTTGTGTTAACAGTTGTGTAAAGTTTAGTTGCACGAATCAAAAAAACCCACACAGAATAGGTATTTTCATAACAATGCCAGAAGACAGCCTTCTTTCCAGACTTTTGCCAAACCCAGAAATTGACATTTTTTGCAGTTAAGAGCCTCAGGGCTCTGGAGCTCTCATGAAGTGCCAGGCTTCCAGACCTTGAGCATCTGCACACCACAGCTGTTCATTAAGAACCTATCCCACTATCAAAACTCAGTATAAAACACACTGACAAGGCATCAAGGCAACTGAAAATTCTCCTGGTTTGGTCTGACGGCTATACTAGTAGTTATTTCTTCCTTCAAATCCCTTCTTTTGCTTCATTTTTGCCTCTAAGTGTTCTCAGAAGCGAGTATTAGAAGGTATTCAAGTGCAACATAGGTGTACTCTTCTTAGACAAATACTGAAAAAAGCCTAAAGATTGCCCCAATTTAATAAATTTTCCTTTCCCTATTCAGATATACTTTTGGTTCTAATCTACAGGGTTACACAGCATCTGCTACTGCTTAGCTTAAATATCTATCCTTACCTTAAGTACGGAGGACTAATTTATAACGTCATTTGGGTAACACAGTGCAAACCCTCTTGCATACAAAGCCCCATCCAATTATATTCGAGTACCAAGAACCTTATGCACCACAATCCTGACTTCACCCTCTGTAACAAATATCTCATCATTTCAAGCATCACTGAAGGATGTTGACCCAAACAAGTCTCTCTCACTCATTTAAGAACAACTTTTCTTACTCTCATAAAATTTTGAGCAGATCGGACCACAAAACAGATCACTTCTGTGGTTCTGAGCATGACAAAAGAAGAAGTCCATCATATGTTTGTGTGAAAAGAAAGTGTCGCAGGAACAGCACCGGAGTCATGGGGTCACATTAGATGTGACACAACTGCGTATAAAATATCACAGGTATCACTATGGCAGTTAGAATTCCATAATAAGTACATCATAAAAAGTTATATAAAAACGCATTGTCCAGATGGACTATTTACAGGAGATAAACTGAGGTCTTCTCACAGCCTTTGGAAAGCTTTCCCCCATAATCCTTCACACACAAAAGAATTTCCAGCTCAGGGAAATGAAGTCTTCCTCTCTTCCACCTTAAAAAGAATCACATTTAATTTCCTAGAAGCTTCTTTCTAATGAAGGTTGAACAACTCAGCCCTGTACTGCAACAGTTGCATGAGGAGTTGGGAAAAGGATGCTGCAGTCAGTTTGCTTTCCCACTTCCTTACGTGCAGGAGACACCACTTGGTCTCACTTTGTGTATCACCACAAAATGCTACCTGGAAACATCGCAATTACTGCCTATCACAAAGTAGTCTTTCTGCTGTGCGTTGTTTGCCAAGAAGTGCACTGCCGAGGAAGAAGTCAAACTAATTTTCCTTGACTTATGTGCTCTAGAAGTATTTTCATTCACCACAGAGCAGTTACACTGACTTGCTGCATTGCAAAATCAGAAGCGAGCACATCACTGGCAGCACAGGCAGCTGGTGCACATTCCCCAGCTGCGTTCCTCCCAGCGCATTTCAGGGGTGTCAGCTGAGGAGCACAGCTCAAGCCCATCAGCCTGCTGGTGTGGTCAACACCGTTGTGAAAGCTCTAACTCGCAGATGCTACACACACAGTTGACTAATTCCAGGGCTGGAGCATGCTGAGTAAGGCAAGACACATCAGTTGTCAGTCTCACTTTCCAGAAGCTTCATAAAAATTGCTAGCACGCAGTTTTATTCCTGCCTTACCTTGTAAATGCCTTTGTAAACTTCTGCTTTGGTCATCAAGGTTCAACAAAAGATTTTGTCTCTGTCTAGGGGAAAAAGAATTTAAAAAAAAATGCCAACATGTCTCCACCATTCCCTACACAATGAGAAACAACTCTGGCCATCTGAAAGGACAAGAACATAAAATTCAACTGAGTTCATCATGGAAGTGGTATGTTTTTTTGTTCTGGGCTGCATCTAAGTTGCCATTGCCACAACTTTCTCACAAAGGTTCTTCTTTTATTAGTCTGCAACCAGAAAGGCAAAAAGTCCATCTTGAATAGCCCCATCTTGACACAAGGCCATACGCTAAGGTACAGCGTTCAATTGGCCATATTATTCTCAACACTCTTAACACCTACATCTGCCATCAGGGTTGACATGACAGCAACAGCAGATCTAGCAGCAATCCCATATGACGGGCCTTCTTGGAGACACTCTACTGCAACAAAGCCCAAGACAAAAAGAAACAAAACAGGACATAGCAGAAGAGTCAGCAGCTCAATCCTACAGCCCACACACTTCCCATTTTGCTGCCAAATGGCTTTGATGAAGTTTGACACTGATAAACTGAAGTGCAGGAAATAGACAAGGTCGATTATGTGAAGATAACTTACATAGAAGTTGAAGACAAGGAGCCGGATGATGGAATTCATCTGCCATGCTGCAGTTTGAAAGCCATGTGGCATACTTTGGAGATTAAATGTGTGATTACACTCAGGTAACCAAATAGTGCCTAGGAAGTCAAAAACTCTCCTTATATACACACAGAACATTGTTGGTGGGGTTGTTGGTGGGGAAAAAGGTGATTCCACAGTATTTGCATTTTTTCCCACATTCAAAATTGCACACAATACTTCCGAACTGTTTGCTGAGTAGAAATTTGACAATACAGTATTTCATAACACTATGTATAACTGGCAACTTCTTACAAGCCTCCTACATGCCCAACACCTCTATCAGTTGCTTTTAACTTTCTCAAATTCTTTTATTCCTATTGTTTGCACTACACACAGATAACAATCAGGGAAGGCAAATAAATTTAACTAAAAACAGACCTGCTCACTTACACAAACCTCCAGCTAAGTTCCAACAGGAGACGCTATTCTAGATGATGTAAACAAGGCAGAGCAAACACAGTAATTTTTTTTCTGCAATCAAGTTGAATTGGTACTATTGGCTACTCGTCTGTTCACTGACTTTACCAGCTGAAACTTTCTATGGATCTCAGAAAGTGATGATACACCATGAACTTAAAAACAGTCAGGGGTCAATATTAAATGCCTTTTAAAATAAATTTCCATCAAGGATAGCTAACGCCAGGATCTTCTTATTCAGAGCTGAGTAACAGTCAAGCCTACCATTTCCAGAACTATATTCCACTGGAAAGCTGTTTAACATTTGTATCTAAAACTATCCAGGAAATCAGAAATAAAAGACCAGATAAAATGGAATTATGCAAAGCATTTGACACTGTCCTGCACAACATCCTTGTCTCTAAATTGGAGAGACATGGATTTGATGGATGGACCACTCAGTGGATAAGGAATTGGCTGGTTGGTCACATGTAAGGAGTTCCAGTCAATGACTCAATGTCCAAGTGATCAGTGATGAGTGGTGTTCCTCAGGGGTTGGTATTGGGACCAGCACTGTTTAATGTCTTTGCTGGCAACACGGGCAGTGGGATTGAGTGCACCCTCAGCAAGTTTGCCAGTGACACCAAGCTGTGTGGTGTGGTTGACATGCTGGAGGGAAGGGATGCCGTCCAGAGGAACCTTGACAGGCTTGAGAGCTAAGCCCACGCAAACCGCATGAAGTTCAACAAGGCCAAGTGCAAGGTCCTGTACGTGGGTTGGAGCAATCCCAAGCACAACTACAGGCTGCGCGGGGAATGGATTGAGAGCAGCCCTGAGGAGAAGGACTTAGGCGTGTTGATTGATGAGAGCTCAATATGACCTGGCAAGGTGTGCTTGCAGCCCACAAAGCCAACTGGAGTACTGTGTCCAGCTCTGGGGTCCCCAGTACAGGAAAGACATGGACCTGTTGGAGAGAGTCCAGAGGAGGGCCATGAAGTTGATCAGACAGCTAGAACACCTCTCCTATGAAGCCAGACTGAGGGAGTTGGGGTTGCTCAGACTGGAGAAGAGAAGGCTCTGGGGAGACCTTAGAGCAGCCTTCCAGTACCTAAAGGGAGCCTACAGGAAAGATGGAGAGGGGCTCTTTATAAGGGCATGTAGAGATAGGACAAGGGGTAATGGCCATAAGTTGAAGGAGGGTAGATTTAGATTAGACATTAGTAAAAAATTCTTCCCTATGAGGGTGGTGAGGCAATGGAACAGGTTGGCCAGAGAAGCTGTGGATGTCCCCTCCCCGGAAGTGTTGAAGGCCAGGCTGGATGGGGCTTTGGGCAACCTGGTCTAGTGGAGGGTGTCCCTGCCCACGGCAGGGGGGTTGGAACTAGATGATCTTTGAGGTCCCTTCCAATCCAAACCATTCTATGATTCTATGAAAACTGGTACATGTGTTATCTAAACCAAAGTGTTTCTTCTGGAATCAGCTCCAATTGATCTTTTCGTATAAATTATTGTTATAAATATACTGCTGTGTCAAAGTTACTTACCATTTCAAATTTAGTTGTATTTATAGTCTGCCAACACCCTGTGGATAATTTTGATAGTTCAGAAAAGAGGAACACAGGTAATTTTGTGGGTTATCCTCCCTCACCCTGCTTTTATTTTTTTATTTTTATTATACGTTATCAACTCAGCCATGGAGTTACAACTGTCTTTCCCTTCTGTTTTTTTAAAAACCTTATTCCAGCTAACCCACTGAAGAGTTTAATTTGCCTGGCAAAAGAAAATAGGTTTTGGGTTTACAGTACAGAGAATAAATGCCCTTCCTGCAATATCCACCTTTACAGGTCAACAAAAGATGAAGAATCACTCAAGGTTAGAGAGGACACAGGTAGTCACTAACTCATCACAATCTGGAGAACATTTGATGCAGTTGGAACCAGGATATGCTCTGGGGTTTGGTCAGTTGACTGCTTTAAAGGTACTATAAATGGGTGAGGGGAAAAAGACTTTCCAAATTTACAAGCATCATATTAAAAAAAGTAAAATAAAATAAATCACAACAGCAATCTGAAGTCACATTGTCAATCCAAAAACTAGGAACACATAATCCATGTAAATATTTCTCAATTAAGAGATGATCTAATCTTAAACCTCATGTCATAAAACCACTGGCAGCTGCACATAAAATGGTGAGGAAATTACTAATAATTATTTAATTAGTATTACATTGGGTAATCTTTTTTTTAACCTAATCAGGACCCCTAGCTTTAGGCCAAACACAACCTCTTTATGGTCACAATGAGTACTTCCAGTACTGTATAAATAACAGTAACACAGTTAGTATTTCTAAAGCAACATAATTCAAATCTGCTAATAAGGAGGATCCTGTTATTTAGGAAGGGAAATGGACTGAAATTATTAATCTGGGAACAGCTTCAGAAATTCATACAGTGTGGAAGTTCGGGCAAAGAACGAAGAAATACCTTCAGATGAATTTCCATTAGCTGCAGTTTTCTTTCTGATGGAGACATGTTTGGAATTCTGGACAACATAAGTAAGTTTGACTGTTCAAAATCAATAATGTCAAGCTGACACTATAGAACAAAAAAATGTTGCCTTAATGAAAGAAAGAAAAGTTTAGGGAGAAAAAGCTAGCATGTAACTTGCCCACAAAGATCTAAATGCAGGCTTTTGCAAAATCCTAAATTTAAAGGAAAGGAAAATCAAGTATCTACCAACAAATGTACCTCATGTGATAATCAATTACCTAGTGTAAAATGCTTGAAATAAACACACTTAGTATGGATTATGTCAGCTCTTCAATTAGGAGTAAATTCACGGCCACTCAGAAAGCTTCTTTTAATTGTGTTCTTTGTGGCAAGTCCTTCTCCCCTGACACTCATCATCAACCCACCTTATACTATCAGTCCCTCAATGGTGAACCTGAGAAATCAATCTGCTAATGTATAATTTGTAAAGCTCCTCTGACTAACAAATGGATAATTGATTCTTTCACAAATGCTGCATCCCAATGGATATGAAGTGGATGAACAAGAAACCTAAGACTGGATTTCACCACAATTCTGTGAGAAATGCAATATTTACAAGCTAGGAATCTAAACGTTTTAATAGTTGCCTGTGACTTCATGCCTTTTAGCCACAGTTAGCAGGCAAGCAACACACACATTAGGAGTGTAAAAAGCAAAGCAGTGTTCAATCATACTTACAGCAAAGCTCATTTTACTGCAAGAGGTTTCCATTGCTAATACAACCCCCGTAAGCAGCATTTTCATCCACTCTTTAAAAAGAATTTTCATACACTTTTCCTAAATTAACCCAAACATTTTTATTTATCTACCTATACACATATATACATACCCAAAGAAGAAAAACAAACCCATAGGTCTTAGCTTATTGATATATTAATATCAATCTAATTCTATATAACCACTATGTAGCTGCCCTCCATACTAAGGCAAATTGTATGCATACAGAGTTTGAATAGTAATAAAATAACAAATTTGTGTCTTACAAGTACCTATTTTTTATCGATTCATATGTTTCCATCTGCATGAGATTCACATAAACAAGCATGTAAAACTGCAATGTACACCAATATGACCAATCAACCCACTGCTTACAATCTTAGCCCACTGGAGTAAGGACTACCATTTTTATGCCTGTATTATTTCCACCATAGTGGAGGTATCCAAGTGCAAAATATTGATATGTAAACAGAAACTGCCTCAGTTATTGTCAAAACTGAGCTCAGATCCTCTCAAAATACAAGCCTTACTCTAGGTAGGATGAGGAACTTGCTTTGAATAGAGCCTCAAAGCTCTTCAGCTTTTACATCTGTAAATTAGACATTCTATATGCATCAACACCAATTAATTATCCAGTCAATGCATAATAAATAATCTGATAGCCTTCTATGATGGCATGACAAGCTGGATGGATGAAGGGAGAGCAACGGATGTTATCCACCTCAACTTCAGCAAGGCTTTTGATACTGTCTCTCATAACATCCTCGTTAGCAAGCTTAGGAAGTGTGGGTTAGAGGAGGGGTCAGTGAGGTGGGTAGAGAACTGGCTGAATGGCAGAGCCCAGAGGGTTGTGATAGGTGGCGCAGAGTCTAGATGGTGACTGTATCCAGTGGTGTGCCCCAAGAGCCAGTGTTTGGTCCGGTCCTGTTCAACATATTCCTCAATGACCTGGATGAGGGGACAGAATGTAGCCTCAGCAAATTGGCTGACGATACTAAGCTGGGAGGAGTGGCCGACACACCGGAAAGCTGTGCTGCCATTCAGCAGGACCTGGAGACAGGCTAGAGAGCTGGGCAGAGAGGAACCAAATGAAATTCAACAAGGGCAAGTGTAGGGTCCTGC
>VXBL01005412.1:0-11907 GCA_013400195.1 Aramus guarauna | reverse complement strand
TTTTGATTTGTTACTTAACTAAACATGTTTGTACAGCTTTCTTCATATCTACAAGTCCTTAATCCACAAGATGTCAGTTGAGGCAATAATTATATTAATAAATTGTAGACAGTCTAAGAAGAAAAGAAAGATGGAGAGGCATTTGGAATTAACATGCTGTGAATCAGTCCTGCATCATCCTTTGTCAGTGGCATTAGCAGGCTTTTTCCTCCCGCCTTTTCTTGTTGCCTTTTAGTAATAATTTTCAGTGCATCTGACACATTTCATCTCACTCAATGCACTGAACCCTAGTACAAGAGAACACCAGTTTGTCAAACATACGTTATTTGAGGATGCATATCAGTTAATCTTAGGCGGCTGACATTGTCAAAGACAGCCACACTGGCAAGAGCTAAAAACACGCAAGCCAAGGAGGAAAGTGGGATCATGCTGATATCTTGGCAGCCACACTCATGCTCTCGCACCACCCAAGGCCAAAGCCCCTAAATTCCTGTCTCTCAATTCTCCCCAAACTAAAAGTCTCACACATCAGTTTCAAAGCACACATTTACACTACTGTTGACAAAAAGAAGAGCTGCAAACCTGAAAAGACTAGTCATCCACCTGGCACAGGATCCAGCACCAGATATTTTAAGAGCAGGATGAAAGCAAGACACTCTTCTGAAAAGACTTTTTAGTTGTCTACATTAGTTTCACAGAAGCTTCTGTGAATATTTATGGGTCAAAGTAGAACACATGATTAAGTCTTTGCAGCGCTAGGGCCAGTATTTGCAATTCAGGATACCCACGTTGTTTTGCTGCTATGGACATTACAGAGTGAAGTCACAAAAGGTTTTTTTTTAAACAACAACCAAACAAAAACGTGTGTTACAACTGCAGAACTTTTAGAGATGCCGGGTTTTACATTTATAGTGTTTCTTACAGCTGTTTTTAGCAATTTAAAATGCTAAATGCATTCAGTCTTCAATGGGAGGGCCATCCTTCAAAAACGGGCCATTTTGGAGATTATGCAACACACCTGTGAGCCTTCTCAAAGTTCACAGGAGCTGGAGACATTATAGAGTAATTATGCTGTAAATCCTCTGAGATCAGTCTCTATTTCTGTTTTACAAGTTGGCTCAACTCCAGACGGGAGCCAATATGGAAAATAAATGATTTATTATAAAAACAAAATCCTTATTTCTTCAATTTACAAGCCCATTTATATTACTGAACATGGTGACTTGAGATTAGGAAAAAACAAACAGAAATCAGGAGGACTACGGTAGCAGTAATGGTATTTTCTACATATATTTAATATGAACTTGCTGTTAAATTTTTTTTTTTTAAAAAAAGGTTTATCCTCTCCATTCTGGTTTATTTCACATACTAATGCTATTTCAGATCTAGTGACTTTTAAGATTTCCTACGTATGGTTTATTTTTTCTATTTGCACATACAACAGACATAGATGTATAGAAAAGTAATTAATTTTTTTATTCCCCAACCTGGCTTTAAAAAAAAAAAAGCCAAACCCCTGAAAAATACAGATAAAGACTCAAATCCAGAACAATTCCTTGGCTTATGTAACTGATTTCTTCCAGACAAAGGGCTTCTCGTTGCTATCCTTACTAGTAATTTTTGCCATCTTGTAAGTCAGAAAACATCTGCTGAAAAGATTCTTTCAAGAAGAAAAATATGTAAAAGTCACTCCTCAGCCACACTGTTTAATGCGAACAATTAAAAGATTTCAGTGGTAATATTGCTTGCTCTTTAATGAGAGACTATTTCATTTACTTGGAACAATTTTTACACACTACTAATTTCCAGAAATTAGGAACAACACACATACTTCTCCTATTTACAAGTTCAAGGTAAAACCATATCTGCCATTCCACCAGGGGAAACACTTCTCAGAAGGAATTTGCTCATTTTAGACCCAAAGAACCAGAGACAATATCACTAGAGAAAAAAAAAAAAAAAAACCACCTCTTTACCCCAGAACACTTTCCAGGAATCTTCTGCACCTACAGGACTTCAGGAAGTGACTCGCTTTCTTCTCAAGACAGGCTTAGGTTTTATTCGGGATTTACAATGTGGCAATGCTCTAATGCAAATCTCCCAGGAGGATGGAGAGTAAACAGCCATTTGTAGGAGACAACAGAAGGAAGACCCCACCAAATGTTTTGATAGCAATGGCTCTAGCCTGCAGTCCAAGATCTTGAAAAGTTCAGGGTAGAAGGAAAATATTCTGACATACAGTAGCCAGTTCATAATAAACCATCCACTGGTTCAACAGCTGACAACATTCATTCAGAAAACTCCTCTGTTTAAGCAGCCAAGGATGTCAGAGAGCTGTTTTGTTTCTCACATAGGCAGCCCATTCTGTTCTACAGCACTTAATAGTTCCCTGGAAAACTTTTCTTTTAAAGACAAGTGGTCCTAGATCAAAATCATTTTTCTTCAAACTATAAAAAAAAAGAAAAAAAGAAGCAGCCTTTCCACCTGAGCCGTGATATAATTTACCTGTTGCAGTGGAGACACGTACGTTACAAAAAGAGACAGAAACATTAAGAATAGAATTCAAGAAACACTTCTTTTTCCTATTCTCCATCTCAAAAAGCAGTTTGTACTCAAACAATAGCTTAAAAAGAAATCATTGCCACCTCTGTAACAAGACACGGCACAAAAATCTTCATCCTGAAGCAGGCTAAGTTTGGAAAACAGATAATCAAGTAACCATGGTAGAACAGAAAGTGGTTTATATAGTCCAACCTTAACTTCATCTTAACCAACTTCACCTTAAACTTCTTAACTTAACCACCTGTCCAGCAGGCACTGGTAGGACTTTTTATTAAGGAAAAGCAAAGAAAAGAAGAGCAGATTTGGGTGGGTGGGTATAAAGAGGATGCAGGGATTTTGTTTTATAGTCTTTAGTAGACAACAGGTCCCCTTGTTCCTTGCTGTACACCTAGGCAGTGCCCTAAGTCTTTACAGAAAGGAAGACTTCACCTTTTGGAACCAGTGTGGGAGAACAGGGCGCTGGTGATGCACATAGGGGAAAATATAGCAGTTCTATAAATGAACTCTCCCAAGCACCTGACACAGAGTGGAACAAATACAAGTCTAAGATATTTAATGCCTGACTCAATAGAAAATCTCCACTTCATTTGAGTGAGTCTTTGAGGCAGTCTTTTACTGCAGAGATGGAAGAGAAGAATTCAGGTACACTTTAATCCAGCCTGCCCCAAATAGATTACTTCAGAGAGAAAGAAACCGTATCTTTAGCAAGTAGCGTACATGTAAAGTAATCAGAACTATAAGGGAGACACCAAAAGCTTTTCCTCTTTTGAAATGCAGTCAGCATCTCCTCTATGGGGCTGATGAACATACAAAGTTAAAAGAAACAGAAGAACATAATTAGCTTGACTTTCATTAATACCCAGTAAGGTCATTGTCAATCTGACCAATACTATATATAAGATTTCCTCCGAAGGCTGGGCCTAGGAGTCTAGGTTTTGGTTGTGACTTCCCCCCTGCCCACCCCAGCCCTTGCACAATTGCATAATTAGATTTTTCAAAAATATAAACAAAGCCTTTCACCCCTCGCATGCAGCTAGCTGTGTCAGCCTTAGAACATAGGTTCTCTTTGCAAACATGCCAACATTTTGTGATGGTTACTCTGACAAGTGCTGACACTGCTATGAAAAGCCAATGCTTGGCTACTAGATTTTGTGACAATGCCAGGAAAAAAAAATTTGCTAATTCTCTTCCTCCCACCTCTCGTGGAAGAGAGAGAATTTGAAAATGAGATATTAAAAAACAAAAATAATCAACAAATACCACAATTAAAAGAAAAATTTAATATTCTAGAACAAAGTTTTAAATTTAGCATTTCACTCATCCTCTAATATCAGGAACCACAATAAGGAAAATGTCTGCTGCTTCTCCTTCAATCAATACAATCCCTTAAGAGTCCAAGCTTCAAAACATTCACATAAAATATTAGCGTTATATATTTGCAGTAGATAAACTGAACCAGCAAGGCAATCAATCAATTTTCAATTACTTGTGGCAACTAGATAAGATGATAGCGCGCACACTAACAACTGACAATAGTCACCTAATGAGCAGGCTCGTGCCTTATGGAAGTCATGAGACTCTGGGTTATATAATTAATAATAACCATTTACAATCATAAATATGTATTTCCTCTTCTGTCTCCATGAAGAAAGTTTATTATATGTAAACTGAAATGTGCTCATCACAAAACCATCCAGTGTAACTTCTTTTTCCAAGGACCATACGCTGCCTCTTACGTTATGGGGAGGGAGTTCATGAAATGCATTAGTAAAATTTCAGGTGTAACAAAAGCGTTAACTTATTTATTACTTTGTACATTGCAGCATTTTACATCCCAGTAGATGTGTTCTGAATAATGCCATACTTACAACATCAAACTTCTGTGTGATGTTCCCCTGGACATCAAGTAAATAAACTTTGCCATAATGTGTTCCCAGTGCCAAAAACTGTAAAAGAAAGAGACTGATTATATTAACACAAAGAAACTGCAACCAAAACTACAGCAATGCTAAATGAATGCAGATTAATGATTAGCAGCACCAGGGAAAAAGAAAAAAAAACACACCACCTTCTATAGACAAAGCTTATTTTAGTGGCACCTAAAGAATAAAACAGGGCTTCAAGCCCATATTACTGTGATAGTGCAAGTTAGCTGTCAGAATGAGTCATGAGGACCCTCATCCACTGACAACTAATGGTGTGTCTGCAGTCCGTACACACTGTCTGATGGACTGTGGCAGCAAATTAAAAATGCAGCGTGAAAGCAAGGACCAACACTGACCTGAAATAATTCCTAGATCCTTTCCACAGCTTTGTTTCAGTCGTAATCGTTTCCTTTGGGCTTTATTTTTAATTTTCCTTCATTGTTAACATAAAACCAAAACATTCAAACACAGCAAAAGGCCACTGGTAAAATACTGCTGAACTATGGAAAGTCTCTGACAGTGCATTTAAGCACACAGATAACCACTGGGTTTGCTTTCCTTCACACAGTAACACTCCTTCATTGAATACTCTCAAGACATACACACTTTTCCTCAGAAATCTCAGGAGTTTCATTCTAACAAGTAATAGCAAAATAAAGAAATCTCCACACAAATGCATGCTATCACAAACTTGTTTTGATACAAACAAGAAGGGAATTGATTCTGAGAGATCTGCTGTTAATTGAACCATGTGAACTACACCTAAACAGGAAAGGAAGAACTTCGGTACTACTTGATTTATGACAGAGGTTTCTTTTATTTCCCCCCCCTCCTTTCAGCATTACTCAAATAGTCTAGGCTCCTCAATTCTCTGTATTTCACTGCATGTGAGCATGCTTCATTGCAACCTATAATGAAATGCTCAAATTTACAGGCACTGCTAAGCGTGTCAGTCAGGCAGCACAATCTTTAAAAAATAACCTTACAGAAAGTCAAGGTTTAAAAGGATTTATCAAAATGGAATTGCTTAAAATGAAATTTCAGTTCAGGCACTTAAAATATGAAGCTACATTAAAAGGAGTCAAAAAAGGGAAAGAAGGGGTTCATTAGAAATTCATCCCCTGCAATGCCTTTCACTCCTGCAAGGTTGCCTTTTTTCAGGAAGAAAAAAGTCCCCCGGGTAAAAAAATCAATACTGGTTAATAAAACATCAGGTGTGCAGACATAACTAGGTATGACTATTCCACTGCACAGGCCTGCTTGAATGCACCAGGTGCCATGACGATTAGTCATCCAGTGCAGACAGCAAGCCTGGTGAAAATATGATGCTTTAGCAGTGAAAAGAAAAAAAAAAATAATTCTAGGGGAAAATTAGTCTGAATACTGATTTTCAGGACTCCCAAAGTTAAACTGCTTTAATCAGAAGTATATTTTACATAGTTCTGTATAATTTTGCTAATGATGACTCTTCAGCAGGGCTTTCCTGCTCTTGCAGGGGAAAAAAAACCAAAACACACACACACATTAAAAAAAACCCCAAAAACCCACAGTACAAAACAGAAAGCACCCTTGCAAAACCTATAACCTAGCTTTATTTTTAAGTTCTAAGAGACATGTTCCTAAAAGACTCCAGTACCTGGCTTCTAACAATATCGATCCTTCTCATAAATAGTGTATCTAGTTTGCTGAAAAACTAAAAGTGCTGGTATACTTAAACAGCTTTCCTGTATTGTCACTCTTTGTGACACTATAGTTAAAGCTGCATCTGTGCACATCCTTAGAGAAAAATCCTGTTCATCCCTTGGCTTTCAGAATTTACCTGAGGCTTAGAAGAAGAAAAAAAAAAAAAAAGTAACATAAACAGGCCACAGACCAGAAGGAAATGCTTGCCAATTTTCCAAATATCTGTGTAATTCTAAGTTGTCAAAAACATTTTAAAAAGACTTATTGTTTTCATTCACACAGTTAAAATACAAGCTTCATCTTAAGAGCCTCTTGAGCCATGGCAACAGTCCTTTGAGTAAAAGAAACACAGCGCAAGTCAATCTAAAAATATAGCCAAATAATAGAGATAGATCCCTCAACAATAACTGTTAAGGAGCTATTACTGGCTGTGAAAAATTACACATTCAGAAAACAGCTATTATGTTTTACATACTAATAGATACTTGACAAATCATTAACTCATACTTTCAGATGCTCTTCAGCATTCCTCAATATTTTAAAGTGTTATTTGGTATTTATAAAAGAAAATTCAGCAAATAAAAAAAGCAATTGTTTAAATCACTGAAGAAACATATGAAGTTTCTTCCTTGTAAGACCAAAGGAATGATTCTTTGTAAAATGTCTTTACTTTGCATTGTCCATCACTTTCTCTCTTTCATTCTCGTGTATGTCTCAAACCTTACCAGTATTAGAGCATGTGCACTCCCTCTCCTTGTTTTTAATATACTGAATCAGGGAAAGGGAATAGGGAAGTGTTAGTATGACATGTCCCCTCCCCCCAAAAAAAACAAACCCAAAGAAAAAAGGAATATTGTAATTACTTTCTTCTACACTGTATTAACAGAAACTCAACTGTCTTCCACAGCTGAATATCTCCTAAGCTGGCCCCTTAGCATGATCAAGTCTGTCTTCAGTAATTCAGGCTGTACATGAATAAAGAAAAGTTGGGACTACAGCCAGGTTCTAGTTCATAGTACTGTCTATAATTAAAATTGAGTGAGCATTTTCCCAGTAGCTTATGTAAACATCCCATCTAACAAATCACTGCACCTAGAATTCTCACCTTATTTTATCAGTGAGAAAGCGTGCACTGTTCGACACAACTTTACCATGAATTTTGTTTATATTAGTGTTGGCTTGCACTGCACCTCTAGATTTGGCAGCATGTCTACACAGAAATATACTGATGCATTATAAGCACAGATAAATACATAAAACCAAGCAGAAGTTCTATCTCTGCCACAAAGTCACTTAATACCTTTTCATGCACCGTCATGCAGCTGGCTGCATCCTTCTGGAGAATTTCAGTCACTCCATTAGAAAGCCGTTCATACTTCAGCTTCGGTTCTTCTTCACTCTCATCTTCCTAAATTTTTAAGAGTGTACGGAAAAGGGAGCGAGAGAAAAAACAAACATTTAGAAGTTTATTTTACATAAAAACAAATTAAAAGATGCCCCAAAACTACCACACAGCAACAGGCGAAGATGGATCACTATCATCTCTTAACAACAGCCATTACAATCAAAAGCCAAACTTTCACATTTTTATCATCGGAGGGAGCTTGGGTTGTGCCTTTTTGTTATCAATTTCTTTTTTTACTCCAAAGTTCTGGGTGCAAACACAGACTTTATAGCAGCATATCAATTCAGCTGTAAGAAGCACTTAGTTGATATCTAAAAAGCAGGAAAAAATGTACATGTGTACTTTGTTACATTAAGTTAGTCATTCCCAATTTAGAAGAAAATTATAAAAGGGATGGTTACGGAAAAACGGATGATGATAAAATAAAGTGCGCCACTGTAGCCACAATTAACTCTAAGCTGAAGCATGCAGGTTACAAGAAACTTCAAGACCTTTACAAGATGCTGCACCTCTGTAGGAAGGATAGAGGCAAAACGCTGTGAACAAAAATAAAAAGAATCCACTAGGAATAAGTTAATTGTATTAAAAACATCAATGGGTTTATGTTAAAAAAAAAGTATAAATATGTTGTTGCAAAACTGTCTGGGAAAGGGATCTGGACACAGCATGCTCCTATGGATCACCTATATCATTTGTATGTTAGGAACTTTTTCTGGTAAAAAACAAAGCTTTCCTCTCTTTCTTTTCAAGCACGTTACATATTAACACCCAAGCACTACTTAGACGCAAAGAAAGATGTTGCATCAAGTGGCACAGAATGAAGAGAAAGGAGACTGAGCTAAAAAACACAAGCAGCAAATTCTTTGATCAAAGAACACCCAACACGTTTTATCTCTTCGGAAAAGAAAATCCAAGGTGCAAAATAGTTCTCTGGTCATACACATCTATCTGTAACAGATGGTCTACTGAAGTACAATGCCAGAGAGATATTTCATAAGCTTCAGTAAGCCTCAGCTAATGCTATACATGCATAGACATAAACAAACCCATATATATCCCTTGGTCCTCACTGGGAAACAATATACCTGCAATAATAGTCTCCTACACTAGCTATTAGTTCTAATGAACACATCAGTGTTGACTGTGTTTCCCACATAAACCATGTCTTTCATTCCTAAGCAACCAGAATATACCAGTGCAGTGCTCTAGTAAAGGAGTGCCCTTACTTCCCACCAACCACTGCTTTCCAATCCCTAGAATAGAAAATGAAAATGCAGAGTGTCAAACATATGGCAGAAGAACTATATTCGTGCAACATTTTCTTGTAGCCAATGATGTGAAAAATAAATTTGAAGAAGAGATATGTTAACATGTTAATAAAATGTATTGTGTTTAAATCACGTTTGGAGTACTAAAGCCAGTCTTTCCCAAGTTAAATACTACAGCCATTTACCATGCATGCTACCATCCACAAGGTAGTACGTACATACCCTCTTACAAAACACCTAAAAGCCCTCCAGACCTATGGAAACATCCAATATTTATCCCCCTGCTTACACAAATATGCTGCAAAGAGAGGCCCTTTTAAAATGTTATTTGAGACTTTTATGACAGAATACAAATGAGATTAATATAGGGATGTCAGCAGTCCATGACGTAGCAGTCTAAAGTGAGGTGTCAAAATGTCCACCAAGAAACAATTTTATTCAGTAAATCTAACACTGAACAAAGTTGTTACTAGACAGAATGACAATGTCAAATTACAGGGCTGTATATAAATCAGCCAAATTCCTTGTGCCTAGGGATCCTTAATAAATGACTACAGGGTAGAGGGAGGAGGTAAAGTCAAAGAAAAAAAACGTTCATGTGATGGAAGGAAGGTGTAAGGAAGTATGCATCCATTTTACAGCAATTAATACATTACTGCATTTTATACATTGCTTACAAAGATTACACTTGAAATGCATGGGCAATCATTGAATAAATTCATAAAAGTAAAAATTGAACTCCAGTCATCTAGTTTTTATAAGATCCCACATGTTGCTGGAGTCGGACATCAAATGTGCAACCAACGTGAAAAGTTAATTCCAGTCTCTTGAGTAGTTTGCATAAAAGCATTCATCCATGGACCATTAGATAAAGTTACTGTATATAAGTTTTGCCTGTCTTATTTATGAGTGAAAACTAAGTAATTTTTCCTGCACACTATACAAAGTCAGTGCACCGAAGCATTCTGCCAGGCTTCAAAAAAGTAAATGAAATGAAAACTTCAAATATTAGGCAAGATGATGTACCCACTTCATGCTTTCCTGACAGGTACCTTTTATGTTAAGTAAAAGTCAAGCTAAAAGGTGAATTGAAAAGGGGTGGGGGGACCTTGCTGTAAACAAAACGAAATGAGAAAGGTGATTTGCAAAAATGCAAGATTTCTCTACTGCTTGAGACTATCTCATATTAAATGCATTTGATGATCTCTTATTCAGAGTATCAGGGTTTAATCATTTTAAACATATTTTTCTATCAGGAAAAGGTTTTATGCAGTCTGAACTTCTAAAGTAAACACAAACCAGTGTTAATAAAAACCAAATCAATAATTTTTGTTAAATTTTAATAATCCTGAAAACCTACAAATAAAACCATCAGCCGCCTGAGTTGAGATGACAGTTAGCTGCGTTTCTATGACAACCTAGAGGAATAGTACAAGTCCTGACTCGCAGCAAAGCTAAGATATAAACAGAGTGACATTTACCCCATACAAGAAAACTCACAGCTTTCCTTTTTTAAGGAAAAAAAAAAAAAAAATCAATTTCTCAGCCAACATGGATTTTTACTAAGTGTATGGCACTTTTAATTAAAGAGAAGTCCTTTAAACCATCCTAGAGGATTCTAAACATTTGAAAAGAAATACTATAGCACTGCTGCTTGTACCACCGCTTAACACTTCTGTATTTTCTGCCTAAAAAAAACCCAAAGCAAAACAAGCCCAACAACACTGAATTTTGAAATTCTTGTGCGATGTATTAAGAGAAAAAGAAATATATACTGCACAAAACGTGTAAAGCATTCCACACATGGCAGCCTTAAATTCTGAAAGGGACAGAGATCCACAAAGCTGATAGGAGGAAACTACCTTTGTGGTGTTGTAAAATAATGACTATTTTTCAACCACAGGAATGCTAATTTGAAACTCATATTCCATTTAGTTTTCTCCTTGCCTTTTACTGCTGGAGCTAGCTAGCAGTCAAATTGCTAAAAATACACTGTAAAGAACCTGTAAAGCACAGGTATCTATAAACATTTCCCATTGAAAGTACATTTCCAATTGAATGAAAGACTCTAAATTAACTGGTAAAACTAATACAAATCCCTTCCTACTAAGAGCGCTTCCATTTGTCACTGCTGAACTCCTGAATTGAAAACAAATTCCTCTTCCCGTGCCTAACACCTAGTAGGTCTGAAACTCACTATCAACTCTTCCTCAGGAGCAGATTTACAAAACTGAGAACTGCAAATCTGCAATAAGCTCGCAAAAGGCCAGCGCCACTGAATGCAGGTTCGCAACCTTTTTCAGATATTCTGCTCCGTCTTTCCCAGCTTTGCCTACAGGAACAACTATGGTGAAATCTTGAGTAGAGAAAAAAATTTGAAATTGGTCCTCGCGAATAAAATTTCCAGAAGGAACCTGTGGGCAGTTCCCAGAGTTATTCCATTAGCCCACATTTGCTCCTGCAGCAGAGGATCTGCCCACAGGACAGTCTGTCACATGAACTACATGCTCTACTGATTGTGGATACTCTAATTACGTTACGGGCACTGACAGCAAAGTGTCATCCTTCCTGCACGATTTGCCCTCGAAGTTTTTCAAAGCCTTTATGGAAATAAACGGTGCATACATTATAAGGCAAGTGCCCTTCCTCTTTGCTGCACATCTTCTGTCCAGTCCCAGCTAGAATTCCAATTACTATAAGTAGCCATTCCAACCTTGTTTACGCCTGCAAGTTTTGACCCTGCAAAGCATTTAAACTCAAATACAAAGATACCTAAGGTCCTTTACTCAAGCAATTTCAAAGGAGCTACACTCACACACTACTGCAACAAGGCTCCGGTATCATAGGCTTTGTGAGAATTGAACATAAGAGGGTAAAAAACACTGGTGTCTGCTTATCTCTTGTGCAAACATTGTGGATGGAGATCCGCAAGGTCAGCAGGAGAAGCAGCTGAAGGAGGAAGTCTTGCCATGGCAGGACGGTCCTTGTTTTGGCTAAAGATTGCGGAAATAAGCAGATAAATAGTTTTAACACAGAATCTGGAAGGCCATAGTGCCCAGAGTGA
>VXBL01005411.1:0-13953 GCA_013400195.1 Aramus guarauna | reverse complement strand
TTTTGGGGTATTTTGTTTGGTTGTTGTTTTTTTTTTTCCCCCAAGCATAAGCAGATAATAAATAATTCTACTACACTAATTCAGGAAGCAATGTACAATGGCAAGCATAATTTGACCCACTTCTGCATTACTTATACACTCAAGAAAAACAGCTAGATGTCATTGTGTACAGCTCAAGGGAAACATCTGTTCCAAGTGCCTTGGTCAGCAAGTAATAAGGAATAATACTGAAAATATCTGAATGCTGTTATGCAAATCAGTGGTATGCCCTCATGTTGAATATTATGTTCTGTTCTGATTACTCCACCTAAGCAAGGATTTAACAGAAATAGAAAGTGACTGGAGACAGCTGATAAGCATGTTACAGCCATGAGAAAGATTCCACAGCCTTAAAATGTTAGGACTATTTAGCTTGGAAATAAATAAAACCAGCAGTCACAGTGCAAGCATACACCGTAAAATAAAATGGTATGAAGGATGTAAATTGGAGACCCCTATTTTGCTTGTATTTTCTGCCACTTTTCTTACCCTTCATCTGTCTGGTCTATTTAGATGTTAAGATATTAGAATTAGGAATTGTCTATTACTCTAAATTTGAACCATGGCTACCACAATGAGGCCCACAGATGGTCACTAGGCAATCCCATAACAAACAAGAATAATCTTATTTACCCTGTGTCCTCATAAGACAACCAGGAGAGAATTAAATGTAAAAGGCAACCCATTTTAACTATTAAAAAGGAAGTCCTCCTATAACGTAGCCCCAAGTGTGGCATTTCAGTGGCTCATGCAGCCCCGGGAAGCATCTTCTGCTCACCCAGGAGGGCAACAGATCCGGGAGCAAGCTGCCCTCCCGCAGGGGTGTCACCCAGCCCTGTGGCAGCCCTGCCTCCTGCCACCTTCAGGCACTGCCCTGACACAAACGCAGCGTGGCAAGGAGGACAGCACACTTGTCTTTGTCCTTTTTAACTTGCCACTGGAGAGCTTTGGATACTGCAAGGGGCCGAAGTTCCCTCCTTCCATCTCTCCATCACCACCACCCTCCCTCGGCACACAGCCCCCCACCCCGGGCAGCTCACAGTGACAAAAAAGCAGCACCGAAGCATGGAGCTCCCAATGTTTCCAACTAATACTCCAAATGTTCTGTGTTGTACATTATGTATTTCTCCACACTCCTTTCTGGATGATTCAATGCTGGAAACGATCAGAGATAAGCATCTAAAAGTCTGTGGTCCTGAATTGTATGTTTCTAATTCACATTTCCATCAAAATGTTTTTAGGAGTGATGAAGTGACCTGCTTTACTTAAGTGTTAAACTCTATCCTGCAAGATAAAAACCCAGGCAAAGAATTTAGGGGATTCAAAGGGCTTAGACTCTGTGTCAGGTCAAAGCTACCGCAGTTACACACGGCAGACAGACCCCCTCTCTGTAAGAGCGAGAGCGTCGTTGCACATTTCAGACGCAGAGCTGGCCGCTGACTACCACAGTGAAGAATCTTCCCTGCTGTGACATTATCCCATATTTGTCTGCCCTGGGGTTTCTTGGTCCTTTTCAGAGGCTTCTGGCAGAGGTGATCTCTGACAGTCAACTGCACTGATGCACCAGCCCACTCAGCATTGTCATTTCTGTGTCCCAGATAAAGCACTGAAACTTCTTTTCTTTCTTTTACCCTTTATCTTCCTGTGCGTGAGAGACAGAGAGAGGAACAAACAAAAGAGAGGAAAAAATTGCTCTCTTTCATGTTTTTACATATCGAAACACAACTATTACAAGCAAAAGATCTGAGATGGGAATCTTTATGGTGGCGATCAAAAATAATCTTCCAGCTGTAGTATTTATGGTTCCAGTTTTAGTTTCAGTAGATAGGAAATTTGTTCCAGCATCATAAGCTTACTTCCATTTGTTGTCTGTTGCAAGCACTGGCACATACTTTTAGTGTGGATTTTGTGGATATGGTCTGTGAATACATGTTGGCACTGGTTTCCCTGCAGCCACGGAAACACCTGCCTCCAAGCTAATTTATAATCTGCACCTATGGCCATGGGCCACTTACAAGTTTATTGAAAATGGTCTTGACAAACCATATAGGAAAGACTGTTCTTTCTCTTCCTGTTCCACATGACATAAGTTTGGCATTAACAAGTCACATTTTTATGTCTAACTTTATAGATTGTTAATAATATGTAAAGATATTTGATATGTAAGATCATAGGCCAAATATTTCTCACTCTACCCATGTGAGTAGTCCCACAAACTTTATTTATACAACTAGTCTGAGGAAGACAGTCATGTTTTACCTTCTCTGTAAAATTATTCTGCAGTGCTATGATGCAGCTTTCACCACGACTTACAGCATTCTCATTAACTCTGAAGTACAATGCATGTCCCACTCTTGAGCTCTTCACACTAAATCCTGTAAGATGAAGGAGAGTTGTCTACACATAAAAAGGACTCTGATAATGCAATAGGATGCCCTGGCTCTTCTCACATACAATTCAGTATAGTAAAATATTACATCCCCTTCACTGTTTCTGGGTTTAATGTGTTCCATGTCATTCTACCTAGAAAGAATTATGAAAATCCATTCAATTACTATTTCCTTAAAAATATTTTTTCCTTTTGTTTATCAATGACTGTGGAGAACAGGTCTGTAAATGAGTCATTGCTTTTGATTCTAGTGTATTCAGCTGGCATACTATATCTTGGCGCTGTACTAGACCTAGGTGGTTTGTTTTTGTATAATTAACGTGTAGGTAATCAGGAAGTGGAATCTCCTAGGATGTTTATAAATATCATGGAGTCATTATTAAAAGTACCAGGAACAATCTTGTAGATGATACATCACATGGTCTGGAAAGCACAGAGGAGAAGTTCAGGTTGTAGTAGTTTTTCTCCACTAACTTGCATAGGAAAGAAAAGCAGTCCATAAACTACAGAGCAACATAAACAACTCATTCTGATTCAAATCTGGATCCAAGCCGGAAGCGTCTTGGGTTTAGCATTTAGGATTGAGCCCATTTCAACATAGAACAAACAGCAGAAAGTTTCCACGGCATTTGCAGTTTTATTGGAAATCAGCAGATGGTGCTTCCACAAGGTTCTTTACAAGTTATGCTTAATGAAATATATAGGTGGCTAGGTTGTACTGAAACGTTAATTTTAACTGTCATGCCTGGCTGTGCATTGCATTTGTGAAGTCTGTTCATTGACCAAGTTTCTTACATTTTTTTAATTGCTGACCTACCGTAAAATGGATGACTTTTGTCAGAAGTTTCACTGTTACACCTCTACAGATGACAGCATAGGTACTCGGAGTCTGTCATTCTACACCCCTCGAATGGTAAGAACAAATTGCATAGCTACTTTGCAAGGTTCCCTTGAAACCTAAAAATACTGACTTAAGTTAGACTGAGAGGCAAAGCCTTGCACAACCCTGGAACGGGCATCCCATCTGAAGAGGAAAAAGAGCAGTGGGCATCAAACAGAGGCTTGGGACAGATAACAACTGGTGCTAGCACTGATCTGTTGAGGAATAAAAGTATCGATAGCAGAGGTGCAGCTGCTTGCACAGCCACAGTCTATCTTGATTTCAAGACCAGCAAGGAAGTAACTCCATGCCTCCACCTACTTGGTGTGTCCCCTCACCTGCACAGATACCCATCCTTCTCCCCTTCTGCCCCACAGCTGGCAAGTAGCAGAGGAAAACAGTCACGAAGCAGAAGCCTTTTGCGGCCTCTTTCAGCACGTGCCACCAAAACGGCTTGGATGTGCCAGCAGAGATGCTGTCGAGGGGCAGCATGTTGCTCCCCTCCCTGGCAGCAGGCTCCCTTTTCACCTCCCGCGCAGTGCGTGGGTGGGTCTTCCCTCATCCGGCTTATCAGACAGGCAATCCCAGCACCGATGGCTGCATTTTCCCTGTGGCTACCTGCCGCACATTCTGTATTTGACAGCAGAGCTTCAAAATAGCCCAGGACCAAATATTTCATTCATAATTACACTCAGATTACAACATGCAGGTTATTATCATTACCATAAATTTACAGTGACCTAGGACAAAACAAATGACATTAGTTTCTCAGAATGACACGAGAAAGACCACTAGGGATTTTCCAACTGCTATGTTCTATTTTAACCCCAAATCCATCTTTCTGCTTTGCAAATTAACCTTACGTGTACAATGTCAGTCCATTTATATCCAATACTTTATTGCTTAGCAGTGGATTCCTGAAGGTATTCTTGCAAAACGCTTAACTGCCTAAGGCCTGGGAGAAATAAAACCTGTTTCTTTTGTTCCCAACTGTTTCTAATGGGATGAATAATCCCTTTAAGTCTGGCAGCAACTAATATGCCCAGTCAGTGGTAACAATTATTTCCTGAAAGCAACTGATCTGTGTACATCAAGTTCTGTCTTTCTTTAGACCAGATACCTGGGGAAAGGAAGCCACTCCTGGAACAAAATATGATGTCATCACAGTGTGAAAAGGTCATCTGGTGAAATTTGTGGAGCAGGGAATCAAAAGAAGTAGCTACTGACAATTGGAATAAAAAGGAATCAGTTTCATGATCCCAAAGATGTCCCTCCACCCATCTCCTTAAAAAAAAACAACCTAGATTTTCAATTTTTCTTTCATCTTAGGATCTCTGCAGCTGATTTTTATTTACTTACTTTACGCAGAATTCAGATTAATAAAAATTTGTGATTTTCTGTTTTCTCCACAGAAGAAGAATGGTCACCAAACCTCAGAAACCAACAGCAAAGCAAGTGAGGTTTCACGAAAGGAATTCAGGGCAACCACACGCAATCCTTGATGTGATATGAGTTAACTGGGCAGAGGCAGGACATCAGAGAGGGCAGCACACCTCATAGACCTCAGGCCATGGGGTTCCCATGGACTTGGTGGGAACACTCCTCAAGGAACCCAGCAGAAATGCCCCTCTGGACAGCTGCAGGCTGAACACCTGTCTTTCCTCATGGCCTTTCAGGGAGTCAGAGCTCCGATGCTATGGGAGGTCTCAGGGGGAGCATCCCTCCTGGCACGCCATTTGAAAGACGATGGGGACATTTCCCACGTGCGACTGAAATCCCATCCTGTTCCACTAGAGGGTTATGCCTAAAGGACAAGTCTCAGCAGCAGCAGCAGCAGCAGGCAGGACCATGTGCTCTGCCTGAGTGTAGTGCTAATTTTCATTGTCCAAACACACAGGGGTACAGCCTCTAATTTACACCACTAGTTTTTCTTGCAGGAGCAGTTTATGAAACATAAACCCCTATACGTTGTCTTTTTCCCCTGCCTGTGTCTCTCAGCCTTCAAAGCTCCCCCTAAAATTTTTCTCAGCCTGAGTTTGCTGCCTGTGGAACAAGAAAACTTGCCTGATTGTAAGACATTAAGACAAAAGAAGGTGCCAAAGATGTCTCTTCTCCTCCAACATACAAAAGAACTGTTTTTTTAAAGATAAAGAATGTTTACAGCATTAAAAAAAAAAAAAATGCAGAAGAGATTGGCTGAAATAACAGGCCATGCATAATAACCATGTAATTGAGAAAGTAATGGGTCCTGGTCTAATAACAGGCATCACCTCTACCTGTGTATCTTGTCTGAGCAGCAATGCTCAGAGAGATCAGATTTGAAGATAATCTTGATTCTGCATCTAAATGGACATTGCTGCAATTGAATCACAACCAGCGTATCACTTTAAGCAAAATATTAAAATATTAAAGAGAAAAAAATTAATTGCAAATAAATCTCCTCTGTCTACCTTCTCCCCCACATGTAGACATACTTTTACCTGTGACGATTAATCTCTGTGTCAAGTTGTTCCTTTTTTTAACTTGGGGTTGGAATCTGTCCAGGATTTGACCTCCCTTTTCTGTAAAAAGAATATGATTTTATTTCTGAGAAGTTCCAAGTATATTTTGGAGTTTTTATCTTTTTTTTTTTTCAATACAATTAATAAAATCAACACCCTCATACTGCACTCTGATTAGAATATTGTAGAAAAAGACAAAAATTACCTTCAACTGTCCTGCTGCAGGATAAAAATGATGACCATGTGCTAACAAGCCTCCTTTTTAGGAGGCTTAAAGAAGATCTTAAAAATTAAGTGCATCTTTTAACACTACAGGGTAAAAATAGTACTTTTATTTCATTTGTAAGTAGTTCCAGACATTGCAAATTACGTTGTTGCTATGCTGTTATTTTCCTCAAAAGAGTCAGTTACTCTGCTTGCAATATTGAATTTTGGGATATTGCGGTTTGAGCCAAATAGCACACAGTCTGATGCTTAAATGACTCTCTTACTGCCTAGATTTGTTACATCTTCATCTTTGACATTTTCCAAATGAATTCTTTTAAGAATTTGTGTTTTACTAGTAGCAAGTTACTAAAGCATGCTTCAAAATTTTGTGGATAAAGCATTCAGTTGGCTGTGTGGATGTACTTTCTTTCCACCTAATGGATGCAAAATCAGTTTTGACTTAAGTCTTCTTAGGAATGCTCTCCTTTATTCTGTTTTCCTTTGTTTTACCAATAGGTGAGCAAATTAGACATACATCAAAGACATCTAAGAAGCATGGAGCTACTGGAATTCATCCTTAGTCCTCAAGAGGTCTCTCTTATTTTATGAATTCTTAGTAGATATAGGTCTGTTTGGATTAGTGAACATTGGCTTAAATCAACAAATTTTCAGATTTTCAAATTGATCCTCAAAACCTCCCTTACTATCTGTTTACTGCTAAGATCTCTTTTAAAATTATTTTCTCTGCCAAAATACTGTGAACACCAACAGAAATCTAATAGCATGAGTTTGTTTTGATTCTCTACTTCACAGTCCTCTCTGGAGGTTCTAATTATTCCATTATTTACCCCTGAACTATATTTTCCCTTCCCTCTCCCCTGCCCTCCACCAAAAGCTCTTGAGTTTCTGTAAATTAATATGAAGAAAAGTGTCTTTTTCTGATAATCCCATTTCCATAAAGTAGGCTACTTTTGTTATTCTGCTTTCACATCTTTCAAGGCCAGCATGACCCCATACCTTGCAGGTCTAAATTTCCTAGTTGGAAATTCTAGTGTTTCTATCAAAGACATACTGACATTCTTCTTAAATTGCCAGCTACTGGAATCCAGGTATCGCATCAGAATCTCAGCTTTCATTTCTTAAAAATTTATATGCAAAATATCATTGTTCTGCAGAAAGACCTGAAAATGTGATTGTGATCTCAGAAACCAGAAAGTAGGAAAGAAAGAGAACTCAATTAAAAACTACTTATTAAGCTGACTTGTTTTGAGTCAAGCCTCACAATACACGTACATTCAGGTCACATTGACCCTGGCAAAACTGCAGCTCACTGAGGCGAGTAGACATTGAAAGCAAAGGCTCATGAGAACCTCTGGTGAGAGGAGTGAGACCTAAGGCACCGTCTAATTAACCATTACTGCCACATCACTAGAGAAGCAGGAGCCTGTCAAGACTCTCTCAGATTTTCTGTTTTGGCTCCTACCTAATGGATAGCACTATTACAGCATTCAAGTTAGAAGGAGTTTAGATGCTGTGGTGGATCAACTTTGGAATACACTGTGACTTTTCCCATTTGCAGAGATAGCCTCCTTTATATGCAAAGCTGGAAAGGACACTACATCGTTTTCTCACCATCATCACCACAGAATTTCATCTTCCATTTGAATCCTGTGAAAGATGCTCAAAAAGTTCAATGAGCTCAGCAGGACATGGTCAACGAGTGTGATGAGGGACTAGAAACAGGCTGAGCTTAGACTTAGGAATAGGGACTTTCAAGTGTGTGCAATTAAGGTGGAACTATGAAGCTGGAAATAAGGAATACATGGACCCTGGGGCCACTGTTACAGTCTACTGCCTATAATGAAAGAAAGTGGCACAAACTTCATGAGGAAACCTCACATAATTATTTTGTCTTCAAAAAAAGTAATTCAACAGTAAATGTAACAGACATAAATAAAAGACAGCCACCTAATACAGACCAAACCTGAATGTCAAGATTTTATGATGCATTCATGAAACATTTTTTCTTTTAAAAATCAATTCTTCTTTATCATTTACATTTTAAAGCATGGGGCCAAACTGTGGATTTTTGCATGCATAAATGAGATGAAGGAACACCGCAGCAGGAAAGGACAGCCAGTGGAGACAGGTTTAGCTAAGATTTGGGGCTTCTGCCTTCTATTCCACGGGCTGTCCATATGTCTTTGGGGACACCATTTTGTGCTTGATTCAGTTGCCTAAACAAAGACATTTAATGTCATTTGTAAAGTCCAGGTGTACTCAGGTTATTCATACAAGGCTAGCAGATGTGACGCTACACGCTTCTGGAGTGGCAGGATAGGTCCATTGTGTGGGAAAATGGCTAAAGCCTTTTTCCTGCCTGTATCTATCTCAGCCTCTGTCATCTGACATGCAGATTATCATAACTTCTGGCTACTCATGTCATCTCTTCATCAAGTGTAGAAGAAAGCATATGTGAACTAACCAAGCTAATGGACAGAACAGGAGCCACAGGGCTCCTCCTAGATGCCCTTATTGGGGGAGTATTGGGAGGACATAAGCCAGTTTTTGTGCTACTAGAGGGAGACTATTCTCACAGTACATACTGCGGAACCAGCAAACTCTCAGCAGTCCATGCAGGGCCTCCCCTTCAAAAAATGTACGCAATAGGTCCCAAAAGAAAGCATAAATTACCCTGGGCTCTTCTTCCTTCCCATACTACTAGCTAATAGTTGTAGTAATATTTATTCCATAAAAGCCTGGCTTCAAAATAAGACTTTAGAACGTCTATAGATACCACTATTTTGCACTGCAGTAAGACAAGTCTACAGAGTTACTTGCAGTGCCATTTACTTAACATAGCAAAATACCTTCAAATTGTACTAAAAATTAATTTTGGAAATTCACTGTTGTTTATGTAATAGCAGAAATGTACTTTGTAATGGATTGAAAATGTTGGTGACCTATGAAGAGTTGTCATACATGTGTGATGCTGTACCAGACTCTGAAATAAAAATGTTTATGTACTAAGTTGTTTTTATAAATATATTTCATTACAAAAGAAAAATTTGAAAGAATTGGGATAATCATTAGACATTCCTTTTCTGCTCATAAAAATAAAGCAACTCATCACAATTGGGGAAAAAGCTTTTCTTTGTTTCCATCATAGCCATGACCTTAACATCTCTAAAATTCTTTGTCAGTCTCATTTAGATCATTATTTTTGATGAGGGTTCTGTCTAGTTCATTTGTTTCCTCACATGCTGTATATTCACCAACATGTGCAACACAGTACTAGAAGGTGACATTTGGAGTTTATCAATATGTACCACATAGGACAATTTTGATAATGTCCCAATAAGCTGCCACTGACTAAACAGCAGTCTAAAATCCATTTGGTTCCATTAATCTCTGGAAGTAAACCATTAAAACTGATCCTCTTCCTTGATGGGCAATAAAGTAAATAGAAACCTCACAATAAGAAGTTAATGATCTGTCCCTAACAAGGCTGTAACTTTGACGTACTCAAGCACCTACTCTCTCAGTCTAGATACATGCACTGAGCTGGAAATTGTCCATTTGCTACCCTTTTTGCCATGCTATATTCAGCTTGTCACAGTTGGCTATGGTATCACTCTTAACAGTGATTTTTATTCCATTTAAGCTCCAAGTCAGGATCTACAGTCAAACAAAGCCTTTTTTGGATTAGAAAATGATGTGACTCCACATATCCAATGAATCAGATATGCCCTCCACATTAACTTTAATAGACTCAAGCTAACAAGAAGAAAAATGAAGTAATGGCAAAAATGAATTGAATTTTCACAGTAGTTATTTACAAACTATGGCCATCTTCACTTTAATCTTGGGTTTAGTCTCCAATCCTGTTCCAGCTGCAACTGATTGCCAACTGACATGTCTTTTGAAGTCTGCCACACAAAATNTTCCATCATAGCCATGACCTTAACATCTCTAAAATTCTTTGTCAGTCTCATTTAGATCATTATTTTTGATGAGGGTTCTGTCTAGTTCATTTGTTTCCTCACATGCTGTATATTCACCAATATGTGCAACACAGTACTAGAAGGTGACATTTGGAGTTTATCAATATGTACCACATAGGACAATTTTGATAATGTCCCAATAAGCTGCCACTGACTAAACAGCAGTCTAAAATCCATTTGGTTCCATTAATCTCTGGAAGTAAACCATTAAAACTGATCCTCTTCCTTGATGGGCAATAAAGTAAATAGAAACCTCACAATAAGAAGTTAATGATCTGTCCCTAACAAGGCTGTAACTTTGACGTACTCAAGCACCTACTCTCTCAGTCTAGATACATGCACTGAGCTGGAAATTGTCCATTTGCTACCCTTTTTGCCATGCTATATTCAGCTTGTCACAGTTGGCTATGGTATCACTCTTAACAGTGATTTTTATTCCATTTAAGCTCCAAGTCAGGATCTACAGTCAAACAAAGCCTTTTTTGGATTAGAAAATGATGTGACTCCACATATCCAATGAATCAGATATGCCCTCCACATTAACTTTAATAGACTCAAGCTAACAAGAAGAAAAATGAAGTAATGGCAAAAATGAATTGAATTTTCACAGTAGTTATTTACAAACTATGGCCATCTTCACTTTAATCTTGGGTTTAGTCTCCAATCCTGTTCCAGCTGCAACTGATTGCCAACTGACATGTCTTTTGAAGTCTGCCACACAAAATGTTCCAGACCTTAAAAGTACAATGACCACACATAACCCCTCGATTCCTAAAGCACCATGCTCCTTATCTATAATTTTAACTTAAAAATCTGAAGTTTTATCACTGAGTATGACATAGCTCCACTTGGCAGACTTGTGGAAGTAGAAAAGGCAATTTGCCAGTCAGGAAGCTGGGCAAGAGCCATTCTGCACTTAGCACATGGCTTAAGACAGCCAACAACCAGCTTAATGCTGCCCAAACTGAAATGCCCTTCCAGGGTGCTGTTCTAATGACAGCTTTTCTCTTTCCGTGCTCCCTCCTACTATGCCACTTCTTAAGCCTTTACCTGGAAGGGAGTTGTCTAGAGCTGGTGGTGCTACCTTTCTGGCATTTAGGCATTCCTTTAAAACAGTAGCACCCTAAAGGGATGTTTAAAGCAGGTTTCCAGTAATAACTACAATTTCTTTTCTTAAGTTTTCAGAATTTTGTTTAGAATCAAAATTCCTGCTGCTATTGACAATACTGCAGTCCCAACATGGGAGAGAGACCTTTTTCTGCCCTAGAAATTCCATTGTCCATGTGCATTTCTAGTTTTCTTCTGTTCTCTGAAATGATATAGAAAAGTATTTGATCAATAGATCAGTAAAGCAATAGATCAGTATACTCTTCTATCATTTTTCATTTAACTTCCTCAGTTAATAATTTTAATACTTCCCTTACAATTTTTTCCATTCCTATTTTCTAATGGAATTTGACTGTTTTGTCCAAGTTTTCAGTAACCTGGAAAGCTTTTGTAACTTGTTTAGCAACCTGTATTCATTCTACTCACGCATTAAGCTCATCTTACCATGTCATATCCTGTTTGCAATGAATACTGAATAACAAGGTTTGCAGCACTTCCTCTGTGCTGGTTCATGGTACTGCCAACACAAGAGAAGAAAAGGTATTTGGAGTGTCTAAGACAGCTTGTCCAGTTCTGGCCTACAACACAGGGAAAGTATCCATCAAACCGTAGAGGCATACACCATTCTGTTACTGCTCCCTGAATCACCAATAAAAGGTAGGAAAGGGGTCATTTTGGCTCATACCAGCTATATGTCAATTTTATCGGTCCTAAAATGTGAATGTGAACGGCACCTGTGGTCTCGTATTTCCGTACAGCGCGACATCTTCCGGCCGCCAGGCCCTGACTACCCACACCTGTCTACGTGCCCTTTCTAGAATATGAAGAAAGCCACAAACACACAGTTACTAAATCTCCATGAGCTACCAGAAACTTTCCATATTTAAGATCAGTCACACGGTTCTGTTGTTCCTGTGAACCACAGGAATCAGGCTAAACCTTTAGCATGCCCTCCAGACAGTCTGAGCATCTGTCATAGGGGAGATTATTACAACTGCAAATTGCTTGCCTACAAGAGGACTTCCTGACGATGCTCAAGAGGATGCTCAATTCCTTCTTTCCACTGAACCACGGGGAGAAGTTTCACATAGCATACCTGTTTCCAGCTGTCTTGGTCAAGAGGGATGACAGCTTTTCAGATGTGATTTGCCAAATATCTACTGATGGTCAAACTTATATTCCCTTTGCAGTTCTTACCAGTGGTATTTATTAGGTAAAATCCCTATTACCTTTTAATTCAATCCATTGCCCACTACCTGAAAAAAGACATCAATTTTTAGGTCAACTTAAAGAAAAAATAACTGTTCAATATACCTGTAATCACCCAATAAGCACAACACTTGCCAATACCATACAATGCAATTTCTATGTGTAACAGTCTCATTTATGTGTAGGAATAATTTCAGTGTAATAGCACATGTATTCACTACCTAATATTAAATTCAGTTAATATATTTTGGAGCTTAGTTTTATCAGGAATTGGTTTGCTTAATTTTTCATAGAAAAGTCTTGGCCAAATCAAGAAATGAACTTTTGTAATCCAAATTTTTATGATACTTTATGCTGAAAAACAGCACATGAAATTTCTACAGAAAAGGCTGTTGAAGGCTTGTATAGCCCTATACAGAAGAGAAAAAAAAGAAAGGGAAAGCTTATAAAATGGAAAAATGCAATGGTGCTCAGAGACGTCCTTAAATCTGCTATCTGAGATGCAAAAGAGGGGAACCTTTGCAAAAGTGCAGTATTCCAGAAATGGACCCTTCTTTTTGTAATAATCAGGACAATTAGATGGGAATAAAGGAGGCTAACAAGTCTTCTCTCCTACCAGAAGAGGACGTTCTACCTTCATTTGTGTACTTGGTCTGTGGGAGAAGCCAGTTGGGTGAGAAACCTCACAGGATGATGCATACATCCAGGACCACAGGAGGGTGTTTGAGTCCTTTTCCTCTCCCTTGAATGTTAGGTTGGGAAATGCTCAGATAGGCCTTCACATTTTCTCTTGCCCAAAATCCAGATCCCTTCCAAATAATCAGCTTTTGCTTGGAGTCCTACCCACATCCTTGGAAAACTTTATGCAGACGTGCTCTTCATTGAAGAGAGGGTCCTGAGGTGGTCCATTCTTGCTACAGGCAACCTCTCCTCTGTTGAAAGGCAGCTCACCGAGAGGAAAAGAGTAAAAGGAAATACATTATACTAGTACAATGAATACTGACTTATCACAAAGTCAGTATTCCTCCTACATATAGGTACGTGTGTGTATATATATGTGTGTGTGTGTGTATATATGTATGCTAACAGCACATGTCACACAAGGTTACACTTGGGGGTTATTTTTCCTCCTACTCAGTATTTTGCTGCAATTTTCCTCAGAGACCAGCCACTTAATATTTTGGATTACGGGGTCTGTTGTAGCTAGTTATATTACAGATAGGACAAATACATACATTTTATGTAAATTGAGAGTTAAATCTGAACTTTCTGAACATTTGAGATGTTAGTATATATGGGTTTTTTTTAAAAGGCTTTATTATTCCAAGATCAGGGCCAGCTGCAGAGATTGGATTCACATCCAAAAACATATATTAAAATGCATACACTTCTTGGTAGAAAGAAGTTTTAAAACCTGTCAGGCTGAGAACAACACTCTTTTTGTGTGCTGCCTGACAATTCCGTTACAGATCGACCCTATTGGGTTTTTTTGGTAATTTAAATATGATTGTCGGCAAAGCAGAAGGGGGTGGGGGAGTTGTACAGGGAGGCACACAGTGAGAAAGAAGAATGCATTTCTGATTGTACAATATACCCCTGACATGTTGTTACACACAA
>VXBL01005410.1:2512-41312 GCA_013400195.1 Aramus guarauna | reverse complement strand
TTTACCTTTCCAATTCTCTCCCTGAATCCCATAGAGATGGAGTGAGCAAGTAGCTGTGTGGTGCTTAGCTGCTGGCTGGTGTTAAACCAGAACAAATGGGAAATTATTTTTAATTTCCTTATGTTTCTAGTACCTCTCTTGTTCAAGCTGATAAATTAAACAGAAATACAACATCATATTGCTGATTATTAAACCTGCTTTTTCTCCAAGTTCACTAGTGAAGTAGCCTGAAAAAGTAAACTTCAATATTTGTTAGGTAATCAAAGAGTTTAAAATGTTGTCTTGAAAATAATCTTTTCAAAGATCAATTCATTTTTATACTTGCATCCTAGTTCATAATATAGTATTCTTTCAGAGCACTGAAGATATGCAGCATTGTTTTAATGCTAAGTACTTTTTACTTTGTTGCAATAAAAGATCAGGCACATTTTCTTACCCATCAACACTTTTGTGGCTCTTTTCTTGATTTTAAGTAGCAAATATTCTGCCCCCACCCCGAAGAAATATAAATGACATAAGTGTGATCCTATGCAAGTTCTTATGGAGTTACATTGCCTCCTTTTATGTAAATATAAAGTAAAAATATAATAAATTATGATTTGCAATTGAGTTTGCATGTGTGTTTATTGTATCACTATCATATCTCACATGACAATTTAGCCACATAATGAAATAAATTGCTCTATGTAAATCCTAAAAAAAAAAACCATAAATCACTTCTCAGATGTTTATTTCAAATAATTTAACTGATTTAATTAACCCCAAAGTAAACACACTAATTAAGTACCAGTGAAAGAAAAATTGGGACATGCTGGGATAAGGAAGAGAGTGGCAAAGAGTGATTGAATTAGCTTTCATTCCATGTTTCAAGGGAATCATCATGAATATAACTTGTATTTATAATTTTTTAAAAATACTTTAAAGTAGCTGTAACTCCATCTGGGCAACTATTTTGCCTCCCTTCCTCCCCAAAAACCTCATAAAACCTAGAGAAAACAAAAAATATTAATTGACCAGAAATAATATAGAAGTCATGCCACGAAACATCAGTTCATAGAAAAGGCTTTGTTCTCCAAAAACATTTGAAACATTGCAAGCCTGTTACATGACATTAATGAATACATTCTAGGAACTCCTGAGAATATAGACAGAATTACTGACTGTCTCACATGCACCCAGCACTGGTAAGCATGCACTCTTTAGAAATGAATTAAAGATTTTATATCTTAACTTGTAGGGAGTCGAGAAGTTATGAAGGAGAAGGTTTCAGGTCAGTACCATGCTTATCAGCTTCATTATCATTCCTGTTCACCCCATCACCATAACTTAATCATTCTTTCACCTTAACTAGAGGATAATATTTTGAAATTATTTTCCTGCCTTATCTGAAGCTTAAATACCTTGTAGAGAGGACAGATGCTCTAGTTTTTGTGGTAGTTGAGTTCAAAGTGAATAGAATTCCATATGAACCTGTTTATTTGCGGGCCGTTCAACAAACTGTGTATGGACCCAAGATGTAGAAAAATGTCTTGCTGGAGAAGAAACACTATTGAACATTAACTGAGGATATATTTGTATATTCAAGAGTGTGTGACATCTATTCAGCTAGATCCTCATAAGAACAGTGCGTTTCCACTAAACATTTATTGAAGCAAAGCTGATTTACTATGATCAATTATCTTTAGTATTCTACTTTCTTTGATCCTTTGCTCAAGATAATTGAACAGAAAAATTACCTCATGACAATGTATTTTTTCTAAATGTTTCAATACAAAACTGAAATTATGGTAATGGGCAATTTGGGAAAAACATTCTTAGCACTCCCTGTGGTATTCCTCACTTATATATGTTTTCTTCAAAGATTATTATTTTTTTTTTAAGACAAAAACTCTAACTGACCTCTTTGACAAGAGATGCATTGCCTGGACGGAGGTGGCATTTAGTGTATACATAAACCTAATGTATTTTCTAAAGATTTGCCTTAATAGCTGAAGAAAACTCCAACAAGATTAGTTTGCCCTCCACAGGGTTTTTTTTGTTTGTTTGGTTGGTTGGTTGGTTGGTTTGGGTTGGGTTGGGTTGGGTTTTTTTGTATGGTTTTTTTTTCTTCTGTAAGATTTGAATTTCAGAGTAGAAGTAGTAGAGTAGTATGATTTGCTTAAGTTCATTCACTGCCTTTTTGTGCTGAGGAAAAATCAAACCAAACTAACCAAACCTACACCAAAAAAAACCCAACCAAGTAAACGCTGGAGATGAAGAGGTAAATAGTTTTTAGGTTAATTTGAATTGATATAATTGTATTTGAGTAAAAATACAAATAAAAGCAAAAAAAAATTATGAATGAAAATAAGGTGAAATAGTTTGTAATTTAAAGAAAATGTAGAAAGATGGTGCTTCAACTCCTGCACTTCTCTCAAGATATGATGAAGGTAAAAGTTAAGTACTGTAACAAAATTACTGCAGAAACCAAATGGAAAACACTTTTAATGTTTAAAGACTTGCTTTTTTGTCAATTTTAGCTATGCTGGTGTGAAATAAATTTAATCTCAAGGTTTCAGACAATGTTGAACTAACAAGGAACTGAGCAACAAAGCAATTTAGGAAAATGGCTTAGAAACCAAATTTTTAAGTGTATGCTAAGGTGATTTCTTGAAGGAAGAAGAGGAGACTTTATTAGAAACTTTTAAAAAAAAATAAATGTAAAAACTGCCAGGTTTATCATCTTGTTTCATGAAAAGGCAGCTTTTTTTTTTTTTTCTTAATTGTCAAGTAATCATGAATATTATTACTTTTAAAAGTAAGAGAGAGAACAGAACATGATGTTGAGCTTAAAGGGTGAAATTCATCCTGTGCAGAGATGCAACATAGACAATGTGAAAACCCTTAAGTTTCATATAAACACAGGTTCTTAAAAAATCTTGGTAGATTTTGCAGGTGAAATTCATCTCCAGAAAAAAAAATGTGATACTGCTTATATGACCAGATTTGTACCCAAAATTGTCATACTGATACAGGCATTTAATTTGTCAAAACACATAAATGTATAAGTGACCAAAAGATGAATGAATGTAAATTGAAGTTCTTCACTGGATTTTGTTGTTGGATTTTGCTACATATAGACTACAAACAGATCCAAATGTTGCAATGATTTTGTTGTTCTCCATCTCACCTTACATTTTGCCTAGCCTGACTTTCTCCCCTGTAATAAATAGAAAATACAATACACAACTACGTTGTACCTTTCATGCACTTAAAAATAAATAAATAAATAAATAAATCTGTAGTTTGTTTAAGAAGCACCCATGCTTTAGATAGAACATATTATTAGAAGATCTCGAGGCTCTCACTCTTCTTAACTTTTAGCCAAACATTTAAACCACCTTTCCATGCAGTTTCTCACTGTACACAGAACCTAGCTTCAGCTCCTATTTCAATAATGAAATTGTAGTATTGTCCCTGCCCAAGACCCCTTAAGCCCCTATCTCATGAGAAACCTTTGCACAACAATGTCAGGTTTGCAAAAACAAGCATTCAGAAGAGAGGAAACATCGTATCAGTTGCATTATTATAGAGATCATGTTTACATAGTCTCTTATCCAAAACTTTTTTTAGAACATGAAATAGAGTTTTTATTGAATACGTGAATTTATTATGCTTTTTTACCTTGCAATTTAAAATGGCTGCCTGCATATTGTTCCTAGATTTCGAAGCCCTGCACAGAATAATGATCTGTTATTTCCAAAGGAAGTTTTTTTTCAGATGATCTTTTTGTTTCTTCTCAGGGCTTTATTAATTGCCATTAATATATGTATATCCATAATAGGAAAAGTAGTATTGATTTTCTTGAAAAAATCTGAATCACAGATTAAGGTAAAAAAGTATCAGTTTATTGGAATGGCCATTTGAAAAGAGTATTTCAAATAGCTCGATATTTTATAGCACATGCTCAGAATACAATAATATTATGTTAGTGATGTACTAAGAAAATCTGACAATCAGACTCCATTCTTATATCAACCTGGAAATCAGGAAAGAAGAAATAGAGTGGATGTTTATGATTCTTTGTTTTATCTTGTGAAGGTCATCATCTTTAAAGGCTCTCACATGAACCCATTATGCTCTGTAGTCAGCTAGAATTCAAACACTGATGAGACCTGTCTTCCCTTTTCATTGTTCTCTGATCAATGCTTTCACAGTCCTTGTCATCTCCTGTTCCTTTCCTTCTGCTCTGGTTTCTCATCTTCCTTTTCCTATTTAAATTCATGTCCTTCTGCCTAACCATACAATCTGTCTTCTGCAATGTCTAGCTTTTTCCTTATCATTCTGCATTAAAGTGAAGAATCTCTCTTTTCTGTGCTAAGTGGTCCAGGGAATATTGAGAATTCGGAACAGATAGTTTCCTTGCTACATTTTCCAATATTTAGCACCATGGATGTTCATGATTTGTAAGACTAGCTTGGAAACAGCTTTAAATTTACTTTGGATTTTTCAGGACATATGGGAGAAGTTTATGACAGAAAAAAAAAAAAAAGTAGAAAGGATTAATATTTGATACTGCTCTGAAGAACTACAGATAACTTTTGTTATTTCTGTCAATCTACATCCAACGTCTACTTTCCCAAATACTTTCCTGTCTCAAAGGGGTCTAGATTTTTTAACAGGTGCGTATCTTACTCTTTAGGAATAAGATGTGTTTCAAGAAAAATGTAGAAGTGTTGTCCAACAGAAATACTATGAAATTTAACACATTGATAAATCGGAGAAGGAGAGTGCAGTGCAAGAATACACTTAACTTTGTTCTATGTAAACAAGCAAGCAAGCAAAAACATTTAAAGAATTGCTTTATCCTATTAGGATTTTATATTGGCTGGAAGTGCCATGTTAGGAATTCTTTACATTTGTCAAAGGAATTACCAATGTAAATTTGCATGAATTTCACAAGACAGATTTGTAATAACATTAGAAAATGGATACTTCTTATCTTAATTGAATGTTCAGTACAAATGAATTTGCAGAACTCCTATATTAAGAAATAACACTTGTTTAAATAAAATTCATACCACTTATAACATACATTTTTTCAAACCTCTTTAATCAGAACACATTACCATTGTCAGACAGATAAAATAAAATAGGTTACACAACTTTCTCTTAAAAGAAAGGACCAGATTCAGTCTGTCTTTTTCACATTACATAATTTATAATTCCTCAGGCAAGCCCTCTGATTTTCATGGCACTAGATGCCATGTAAGTACTACATTTAAAAAGAGCTGAAAGAATCTCGCTGTAGTTAATTTATTGCATTCTTACCCAGGTCTTGCAAAATATTAAGAAAAATTGACATCCAGTCTAGTTGATGATGAAAAAATAGCTCATTTAATTAATTCTGAATTTATGAAATGCTATGCTCTATAAATGATGTTGTATCATTAGGTTAGCCTCTGCTCCAGGATTCATGGTATTTTGAAGAGGAATGATTAAGGATGTTATTAGTAAATCTACAAAGAACAGGACACACAGCATTTAAACATTACCCTATCATCTGTGCAACAAATGTTCAGCATCATTATGTTTCCACAATAGCAATTTGCTATTGCTCTGTGGGGTAAGCAATCAATACAGGCAGGCGACGCTTTTTATATCAATAGAATGAGAGTATAGCTTAGACTGTTCCAGCCTTTGCAAAATCAATAAGCATGTCTTTTTATATGGCAGACAATTAGTCTCAGTTGCAGATGAGAGTGACAAGGTATGGGTTATAATTAACACAGGAAAGCCTTACAAAATGTTCATCCCTCTGTTTATAAAATGTCATTCAACTTTTTACTGAGCTTTAAACGTAAATATTGTTTGTATCAGTCCCTAATGCACAAAGAGATGCCTAGAATCGGAATTCTTTCACAGCAAAATAATAGCCTCTAAAAATGACATTGTCAGAGTTTTTAGCAGGGTATACAAAGTGTATATATCTGTATCTCTGTACACAGAATAACTTTATTTTTAAAACACTGAATAAATAGATTTCAAATCACACTCTGACCTCCATAAGACAAAGTGCATACGGTTAGGATATAACACTAAAAATAGAATTTAATTATCATATGCAGTGTAATACTTTTCAGTCAGAAACATTCAGTTGTGCATTTGAAAAACCAGGCAGCTACATTTATTTTTTGTTTGGTTGGTTTTGGGTTTTTTTTCTTTTCAGAATTCTTAGGATTTAACACTTTACTCAAATTCTTGTATAAAGTAGTTGTTCAGACCTTATATGTAGATGAGTAGTGGTGAATTTAGTAAAATTTATAATTTCTCCACTGTGTTCAGCTGACTTAGGTAATGTTCAAGGCTTTTAAAACCTCTAAAAGGTCATTGATACAGACATACAAATATTTTCTTGAAACAAAACTTCATAGTTAATAAAGCCATCTTCTATTTGAGAAGAAAAAAAAAGGCACATCCAAGTACTTGTTTATGAAAATTTATTGTAAGATACATTTAAATCAGCATTTTTTTTATTTTAAATATCATTTTTAATGCTTAAATTTAATGTAATTAAAAACATGAAGCATGTTATAAGCAGTTGTTTTTAAAATCACTATTTCAAAAAAGAAGAGAAAGGGCAGAAATACAAATAAATTACTGACTGCATGTATCCATATATAGACCTATTGCTTCTGATTTTCTAGAATAGTTTTGTCTTTTGTACTCCTGGCAACTATTGCACCTTGTCAATGAGTAGTTCAGCAATAGCATTTATGATAGTACAGCTCTCGACTAGCTCTATTTATGATGATTTTTCCAAACATACCATTTTAATTGTGGTGGTGTTTTTTTTTTTTTTTTTAAACCAGGTTTTATCTTATCTTTTTAACATTTTTATCAACATTAAGGAAGTTATCAGGAGCATTCTTTATCTGTTTGTCTTATTCTTTTATCTTTTTTTGCTTCTAACATTTTCCTATTTCTACTACCCCACCTTCACTCTTTTTTCTAATTTTTAAATGCTATTCAGTGATAACATAACTTCTTGGGTTGACATTCACTGAACGTTAGTTCTCTTTTGAGTTTTTAACCACGTGATATTAGCCTGAGTCCTTGTGTACCATGAACTTGTGAACAGAAGTCTTTTGCCTTGATGGTGTCTCAGTTTACATAGTGATCCACCAGTGCTGCATTCAGAGAGATAAAAGAATGAAGTCCTCACAGACTCAGTTCCTTACAGCATCAGACAGAGCACTGGTTCCCTCCAATCCTTGAACTGGTCATAATTCTTTAAAACAGCTGTAATTCCTTCCAGTTTCCTGTAAAAAATTGACCAACCAGTGGCTTCAAGCCTCTGCAAAAAATGAAATACAGAGGAAGCCTACCTCTTTAATGGTACAGAACTAGTTGATGCATAAAATGACATTTCACATCTCCTCCAGAACCAGTTTAGGAGAGTGTTCTTTACTGATTTTTAGCCCATGGCCATGAAACATCAAGGCTTACAGAAGATTTAAAAAAACACTTATAGGTATAATCTTTTGAACTCTGGTAATAACCTAGCTATTCACCTCTTCTAATAAGTATTTCAAAGATCTACTAATTGATCAAGAAAAGCTTTGCTTTGCATTGTGTTTCTTCCTTTTTCTCCTTCCTGTGAAAGCAGGTTGGACAGTACTGTTTTCACGTGTGCTTCTGTCATACTGTTGGATTGGTGGAGTCTTCAGACCACAGTCTACACCTGTTCGGTTGAGGTTGGACATGCATAGCCCTTGCATTTCTCTTTTTTTTAATTGTATGAGAAACCAATGGGAGAAGGCATCCCTTGATTTTAAGAGCCGTAGATGTGGTTATCCTGTACCACAAGGGAAGGGGGATGTACAGTATTTATTTTAAAGAAAAAGGGAGGGCGATAACCCACTTGGGAATTACTTAACATACTCCAAATCCTTTTGATGTTGTGTGCTTATTTCTCCGTAAAATATAATTTTATTACCTGCATACTCCAAAGGGAAGCTGAGAATAAAAGCATTAGATGGTGAAAACTTCAGATGCCACTATGGACATGGATTCATGCCATTAACATGATAAGCATTTCAGGCCAAGTTAGGGTATTATGTATTTTTAATAGAAATAACAGCATATGATTTTAAAATGAAGCCATTTCAAAATTTCCTAATTCGGTAGTTTTGATTTCTTCTGGTTTACTGTTTTCCTATCCCAAAACTGATTTAAAATAATCTTATTTTTTTAATGTATATTTAATAGTCCTGATCCCATTCTATAGCTAAAGAACATGAAGTATAGCTCCAGGGCACAAGACCCCTTGCAATTTCTGATCCTGACGTTACAAAGTGTTTTGGTCTTTTTTCTAGCTGTAAGCAGACTCAAGAGGTTGTTATGTCCGTAAGGATTAGTCAGGCATAAGGGATTCAAGGCACGTGTCTTAAAATACTTTCAGACATGGAGTAGTCTGGAACTCCTGTGTGAGCTTCTTGTCACTCCAATAAAAATGTCTGCTTCATGAATTCTGTGCTTCTTAGCTAAAATAATTAGACTGTATTTTGTGCTGCCAATGTAGCTCAGAGCTGTCTCAACCTGCAGAAGAATCAGCCCCAGTCCTTTTTCCTTATTTCATTATTTGCTACTTTATCATTTAAAATAGTACCAGCTGTGCATGTCACTTGAAAATGAAACGAACATGATCCAATTAAGTTTGCACTACTGGGGGAAAGAAAGCTAAACTGAAAGGTGGGTGTTAACTGCTATCTCCAGATTTCAGACTGCTACTACTTGATGCTTATGACCTAATTCTTTTATTGATGACACTAATTTAAAATGAGTGACCATGCATCCCACTGTGATCGGAACAGTTACACAGAGTAATCGAATGTGCAGCTACTCAAGTGACTTTTACTGTAGAAAAGACAAGTTAAGACAGCTACTGTGCATTTTGAAACAACATCAGTCTTGACCTGCAGAGATAGAGTCTGCAAAAATTTTAAATGTTTCTCTATGGAGTATTTTTAAGCTGTGCTTTGATTAAAATAAAACTATGCATTCATAACAATACTTGCTTAAATCTGTAAATATATCTCATATTAATTCATCTGTGTAATGTCACTTTTAGCAAAACTAATCTGAACTTGTAATTTGGAATTTTTATAACAGGTGTGTTTTAATTTTGCTTTTTTTAAATAACCTCAGGAAGACAGTTGCTTTTTCCTCTTTTGCTTTATTCAATGTGGTGTAATTTTATATTTACAACTGGAGTGAGATCCCAACTAAATGGTGTTATCTCTCTTTCTGAATCAATAAAAGAGATTGATTTGCACAGTTTCTCAAATATTTCTAATAGATACACAAAATTAAGATATGTGTCCACTTATAAGAACATGTTTAGTCCAATTAGACTTAGTATGTTGATCACATATTTAAATATAGGAATGTATTTTCTAAATCAGTAACAAGTTTTTAAATATATATATATTCTAAGAATGTGTGAGTCATTATCCCTAAGATTTCAATCTCCCAGGTGCTGTGGAAGTTATATTAGAAATGAATCAGTTCAGAAAAGCCCTTAGGTCAGTTCAATATTTTATCAAGAATAACAATTTTAATACAACATACATTTGCTGGGTTTGTCAGGCTTGCTGAAACAGATGAGCTTTATTACAATGTATATGTGCTAGAACAGAGTAGGGAACTACAGAAATGTCTCTAAGAAACTGAAGAAAATTAGAGACCCTGAAATAGGTGATTTCACAGTGTCATTGGAAAAGATCTAAATAGCTGTGAGGCTACTGAAGGCTTTCAGGGCCAATGGAAAGACACACAGGATGAGAAACACTTGCAGAACCACAGCATTCAAGTTGAGTGGGGCTGTGGAGCAATAGCAATGAACTGGAGAGCTTTGGAGACATTTTTGGGAATCATTAAAATTTTCCTAAAATTCTTTTAGGTCCAGCTATAAAAGAGCTATATGTTTCAAGTGGAATAACTGAAGGACAGAAGTCTTCAGTTACTGGAAGAGAAATGTGAAACTATTTCATGATGTTTCCGAAACAAATTCAGATCAGTTCAGACTTGAAGAGTAGAATATTTTTGGAACTGTAAAAAATCCACTGAAAAAGAAAATTATTTTTCATGACATTGTTTAATGTTATCAATGCCTTTTTTTTCATTGTCCTGTAATTTACACCCAGTTTCTATTAGGCCAAGCCAGTCCCTTCTGTTTGTTCTGAAATGTCTCTATAGTGTCCCTAAAGCCAAATTCTATGTCTTCTGGGAACATTTTGAGAAAAGACTCATTGACAAGTCTCAGTTCTAGTCTTTCCATCATTCTGCAGTGCTCTTCCTAAAAACCTGTCTGGATGACCCAGCTCCTTCTAGCACTACCTGATGAGCTTCATTAGCCAGTCAATATATATGTTCTGATAAAACATGGCAAAGTACACCCAAATTGCTCAGACATACCAAATATCAGAATCTCTCCTTCACACCGGCCAACACAGGCATCTGGGCCATTGTATACTCCCATAAATAAGAGCAGGATGTTTCATAAGTCACCAGCATGCCAACACATTCCTCAGTCCTTTAGCTTCCAGAAACATAAAGTGCACTCACCTGAACAACTTGTTCTCCTCTCTTCTACTAATCACAGACTACACTGGCCAAATCATGTAGACAACACCAGTTGATTGCAGAAGACCTTATTGACTGGTATCACATCTTTGCACAAGTCTGAAAAATGTGTAGAGAGAAGACCTTTGTCCATCTATCCACTGAAAAGCAAAAAGAAGCCTTTTGTTCACCTGTCACATTTCCCAGATTTAGCTGTGATCTTCAAAGGATTAACAAGGACAATAAGATTGTGCAGCTTCTCTCAACATATTGGCCATATCCCTGACTGGTGGAAGAGAATCATCTATGATAAGTAGATTTTGTACTTTCCCTTCATATCATTACTTATATGATTGCTAGTTCCTGTTTTTTTCTTATGTGCTTTCAGAGTTTGTACTTCAAGAAGATGCTTGAAAAGGTTCAGCAACAGCCCACTGCCTTTCAGCCATGAGGTGCTCTTCCCTCTCAGCCTCTCTCTAAGCTGCTTCCAGCCAGTACGTACATAATTTTGGACCTATATCTCCAATAGTTTCCTGAGCTGCTAGCTGTTTTGTGATTCTCTTTTTACTTTTCTGCTGACTTCTACACTAAACTAACTCTATTATGCAGACAAAATTATTCTGATATTTTCCATATTTATTTTCCATGGAAAGAAGATACACAGATGCTTAAAAAATGGTCAAACTCATTAAAAAAAAAAAAAAAAAAAAAAAAAAAAAAAAAAAAAGAGAGAGAGAAAAACAAAATCATAAGTGCTGACACATTTTAGTTTCCATCCATTCATCCAATCATCCTTCTCCCCTTTAGCTCCCCAGTGATTTCAGGAAACACCTACAATTCTTCCCCATCTGCTTCTGAAATGCCTACAGTTCATCTTTCACACTCTCATTTCTACTTTCCTATTGTTCAACCAATGTTTTCTCCTCTCTCCTTTTAACAGAGAGCTGGAGGTTAGACTGAAATTCACCTTATATTTCATTTTGCTAATAGTCCAACCCACACACTGTCAGGCAGCAGAGATGCTCTCTGACAAATGTGTCCTTCCAAAATGGAACTGACCCTGGGTACAGCTGCTAATTCCCTTTTTATATACTCGATAAGTCACAATGAAAAATCAATCAAATGTCATCATTGCATCATTAAAAAATGAGATACAATATCTCTGAAGTCTGAGGGAAAAAAGAGACTGAGGTTAAAATCACAAACTGTAGCTATAATTTATGACTTAATTAAACTCTGCATTGATATCCTTATCTGACAATACCTTTTTTGCTCTTAAATTGTCGCAGTGGGAATGAATCACAAGGACAATGATTAACTGAATCTCAGGAGGCAGTAACCAATCAGATAGGAAATGGGAACAGATATATTGAAGATTTTTAATATTCTCAATTCCTTCTTTCTCTTTCATCTTCTTTGCAAGATGACATCTATCCCAAAGTTCTAGAGAGTTTTGAGAAAAGGTCATTCAAGGAGCCTAATTACTGATTTTTTTTTTCTCTAAAATGAAAAAGTTATGACATAGGTCATCATTCTTCCTTGTATGATTTGCAATATTTGTTTTTGATAGGGAAGTCTTTTTCCCTTACGGAATGAAAGAGAAGTCCATATTATACAATAGCGCTACATACAGATTTGACACTTTGCAGCTTTGTGCCCTGGCAAAGGTGAAATCCTATACATATGAATTATTCAACTGTGGATATTTTGACTACAAAGGCCAATTTCATATCATATCAATCATTTCATATCATAGTGTATCATATCAATCATATCTTTTATATATGTGTATATATATAATATATTTTATAATATATGTATATTAAAATATTGAGGTTGAGGTCATAATTAGTTTTAAGCCTTATTTTGTCTCTCTCTTGTTCCCAAAAACAATGACTAAAAATTGTGAGTTGAATAAAAAATACCCTTTTTGCCAATGATTTCTTCTTTATAAGGGCAAACGGATTCAGTCATCTAGTTAATCTTAACATGACAGACAAATTAAGAAGTGAAGAATAGCCTAAATTAATTTTTAGTGGCTTAAAGAATATGAAATGAGAAGGTTTTTCATCCCATATTAAAAAATGGCTTGTGTTGGGTCAGCTCACTTTGGTACTATATTACTAGAACTGCAGCTCTAACTTTGCATGACTGTAAATCTCAGTAATTTTTACTCATATGTGTTTTTATTTAGGGCTCATTTTATCTGTGGAATGTATTATACAAATACAAAATCTTAATATTGTTAAAAGGGCAGCGATGCTTCTATGCTGTTATAGAAATTTAAAAATGTATGTCCATTCTTTTGTTTGCTCTTACTGTTATGCTAGTTTAATATAGAGAATATTCCACAATCTGTGTCCTGCAGAGAGAGTTCCTCCACTGAGTTAAGAATACTGTATGGGCTGTGTCCAGAGACCAAAAGAGGTTTTTGCATGAGCTGGCTCCCAAATAGTAATTTTTAATCCAGTTGGGAATGGATCAAGTAGAATGCTGTCATAAATTTATCAATAGCTTTACTTCCTAAAACTAATACACAAAAATAACCATAAGCCAACACATGTTCTAATAACTGCACTTCATTGACCAATGTTAACATTTACTATTAATTATTATATAAGAATAAAAATGTATAAGGCTACTAGGTGTGGGTTTGTTGTGCATAAAAGTTATATGACTTGTTATGGATTTTTTAGCAATATGCAGAAATACAGTAAAACTGTATGGAAATTGTTTATGTTTTGAAATTTGACTTTATTATACTACAGCAATAAATAAAAGCAAATAAAAATACAGAAGATCTGTCATGATTATATGAATCTCTAATATGAAAAAGACCATAGGCAGACTGTTAGTCACATCTATAATCATCTTATACAACTCTTACATAATGTCTTATAAGATTCTTTTCATCCTGTTTTTGTTTTCTGTGTTTGCATTTTAGGAGGAGAAGCAGTGTCAAGCCTAAAGTGGCCATTTTGTAGCTGCATCTTCTGGACAGTATCTTCCTGCTCTTCTCCAGATAATTGGTCTTAGGCTGGCTTTTCACCTGATCATGTTTGTTCTTTTCAGGGGGAAAAAATCAAATTATAAAGGACCAGAGCACGTGATAGGTCTTATGTTTCCAAAGTAAAGTTTCAGGGCATTGAATGAGACAGTTCACCAAAAGTATCTAATGACTGGAGTGGTTAAAGAACAGCAAAGAAGAATGTCTGAGCTGCAGACGGTATCATGTAAGGGCATTACATTATAGCAGCTGCTGGGTGAAATGGGGAGGAGGAGGGACTACCTACAAAATACTGAAAACAGCTAGTGCTCCAAAGCCATTCAGACCTTAAAACAGAGAGGCTACTGAAACATTACCAAGAGGTTTCCCTTTACAAGATCATAGACCTTCATCCATCTGATGTATCCCTTTTAATTTGTTATAAAACATAACTGAAGGATTGTGTATTTAACCCCCCTTTTTGGGCACTGCAGAACGTGTGAGGATTTACTGTATGATTCAAAACACATAAAAGGAGCACAAAGGAATAAGATATTTCAATTTAATTTCATAAACAAGAACCCACAAGAGAAATGCCTTCTTTAGAAAGAAGTGAAAAGATTTTGTCAAATTCTGATACACCTAAGATAAGTGTTTGCAGAAGTTTACTAAAAGCATCTCAATCCCAAGTCAGCATTGCTTCAACTGGAATATGAGAAAGAAGACAAAATAACTTTTCAGGAGAGACACATCTCCCCAAAACATGTCCCTTTATTTCTTGGAGGGTATTACTTCTTAACCACTTCAGTGTATTACTTCATTGGTAGGATGTTGCCAGTATTTGAAATCTAGAATTTTTGTGTGATTGTTTACTTTGTTTCTTTTCTCTCTCTGGCCTTCCATGTCATTTTACCTTGTTTTCTTATTTTGCTCCCCCAAAAACATTTATGCCTGAATTACCCTGTTCTTTTAAACTGTTTCAAAACCTGCAAAATCCATCTGCCTCAGACCTTTTTTCTGCTACATTAGAAAATGAAAATTAAAATAACTTAATGACTCACTGCCTGTAAAATTATTTTCATTATATCAAGGATTGTAGTATGGTCCCATAGTGAGTACAGCTTTAATGCAAACTTTGTGTTTTGTGCTCTGAATTTGGGATTTCAACTAAATTAAAGCTGCCTCTTTAGTCAGAAACTGTGTATTAATCTGCAGAAAGATTCATTTGCAGAACATAATACACTGCTGATCACTTGGAAAATTCTGGTCCTTGGTCACTCCACCTCATGCCTGAAAAATGTAGATAAAAAACCAGTACCTGTCTTAGAGGGCTTTTTAAATTACATATAAGTGGTTTTTACTATTTTTTTTCCATATATCTATTAGAGTGTTTTTTGGTTATTGCATTAACAGGCTTTGGGAACCAACATGCAAATATAAATTTAGGAATTACCTGTATTTAGGAACAGACCAGAATAATACTTTAATCCCATCAATTTTGGAAATATCAAACTAAAGAAGACATCAGCTTGAACAATGAGTGATATTTAAATAGAAGACAACTTCATTTGCATACAAAGTGTCACATTTTAAAAGAACTCATTTTTTTCCCCCCAATTCTCTTACTAAGAAAGCTGTACCAAAAAAATATTTACTCACTTATTACTTACAGGAACACCAAACCACTCCTTCCTAATTTTTTGGTCTACCTTCAGAAACTACAGAGTATTTCCTTACAATATGCACCATATTGAAAGACGAGGTGACCAGAACCTCACAAGTTAGCCTTTTAGAAATTGAATGAATGGGAATTATACCATGGAATCAGTTTTGTTAATAGGTTTTCAAAGTTGCTACTGATTTTGTCCACTTCTACTTGGCAAGAATATTTTTACTGTCTTACTTATCTCACTATAGAGGACAAAAAACCTCATCCCAGATGTCTTTGGTTTTGCAAAGAAGTACTTGAATAGCTGTTCTAATTTGGAGTAAGATTATTTTCTCCTATACTCAAATTTCATTTCCTGATTCTTTCTGCATGAAGCCAATCTATTCATTGCATAAATTGAACATACTGCATAATAAGGCAATAATTGTGTTCAACCATAGACGTTCAGATGAAAATTGTTTAATATTAAAGCACTGATTTGTATCTGACTTTACAATAGGATATTTTTTTGTTTCAATGTACTGTATCTAAAATAGCCTTAATAACCATTTTCCCCCTTATTTCTTCAGCAAGATGAGGCCAGCTGTACTTTTCAATCTAATGATGCTGATCTTTATCTGAGTCATTAATAAAAACTGCTGTTGATGCAAGGATTATTCTTCATCTCGCTTTTGCAAACAGAGAACAAGCATTTTCTCAGTTCCTACAGTTTCAGCCAACCAAGCTGATACAAATGAAACTGTGCCTGCAAACATCTAAGCAAGTAAAGCTTAAAGTTTGATTTGGACCAAAAAAAAAAAAAAAAAAAACCAAAAACAAACCTGGAAAATTGTAGCTCCCATACTTACTGTATTGATAAAATCAATTAGTTGACTTTTGGGCCTACTGAAAAAGTTTGAACTGCTATCCACAGTAGTTATGTCTGTGTGTAACTACTAATTACAATAAGGATAGTTACAATCGTATTGATTGACTGAATTTTTATGGAAACCTGAAGGCTCAGGAAGGACAGGTCTGTGTTATGTTAGTCACTGTATGTTTTTGGACTATATGAATGTGGTACTAAATGACATTTAAGTTATCTAAAGATTTTAGTCTGAACTTCAATATGAAGAGAATGCTGATTTATTTAGACATGAACATCCTTCTTATGAGTGGAGCTACACAGACTAATGAGAAAGAAAATGGTGAATATGAGAATTTTCAAAGGGTCCATATTTTTATTAAGTAATAGTAATATATAGGGTAAATGGAAGGAGGAGAGATTTCTGTGGCAGCATTGGACAGCAGGTTTAAGACTGTGGAGGTAGGTGGAGAACTCTCCTTTGAAGAGTTTTGATGAGAAAACTGTTTTTCACCTTAAAAAGAAAAAAAGAAAAGAAAAGAAAAGAAAAGAAAAGAAAAGAAAAGAAAAGAAAAGAAAAGAAAAGAAAAGAAAAGAAAAGAAAAGAAAAGAAAAGAAAAGAAAAGAGAAACCCCCAAACCAACCCCAAAACTTTCTGAATCAGTGACTGTGGGAAGTTTTAATTCAATTTTTAGTGCAACATTTCAAAGACCAGATTATAGAGCTCTCAACAAGGATTCCCATGGTTTCTAAGCATTTTGGTAAGAACATCAATAGAAGGAGAGAGAGTAAAGATGACAAGAGCAGTGACATCCAAAAGAATTACAACTGAGATGATAGATAGAAATATTTCAACAGCAGAAAAGGTCTAAAACAGAATCAGTAATCTTCAAGCTAGGTTCAACTCAAACACAATTGTTCAGTTTAACCTGATTATATTAATCAATGAGACAATTTGAAACAAAAGGTAATTACTACCTGGGAAGAAGAGGTGGATGACAAGAAAAGATAAGGTCATAAGCCCTCATGGAAAAGAAAGAGAATCACAGGTAATTATTATCCACAGACCAACAAAAGTTTGCTGGAAAAGCATGGAAAACTATAACATGTTTAGATTCTTAGTAACACATTAGGATACTTAGCCCTAAGGAGTCAAAATTTTCATTTAGACTTTCCACACTGATTTCTTTTTAACATAGGTACCTAGAGAACACAACTGTTAAAAGAACCTTCAAATGTTCTCATTTATCTCTGACTAGTTCCAGTCTTCACAAGTACACAAAAATTGTCAATGGTAATCTTAAGCAGATGTGGAAATGAAATTTTCTACACTGCAGAGCCTTTTGAGATTCAACAATTTATTTTCCTTATTTTTTACCATTTTATTTTACTTCCTATCTGTTATAAAATACCTTGAATAGAGGGACTTATTCTGTCAGTCCAGCAAGATGTGGGAGTTTCTATTCTTTTTTTTTTATTGAGTTGGCATTTTTTTCATGATGTTTCCATGGTTTCCTTAACTTTTTTCAGTTTTCTGCAATTCTTGCTGATAGTGTTCAAAGCAAATTCCTGAATTCTGCTCTAGTCAATGAAATTTAAGCAAGGTCACCAGCATACACTGTGGTTTTAATATTTGCTTCATTAATTCAAATGTCTCATTTACAATGTTCTTGATTCCTCTGCAGATTGTTATAATTTCTGCATCTGTACTGAATTGTTACAGAGATAAAGTATGCAACCTTGGCATACATCTCTCTTCATGTTACACTGTTTAGCAGCTTCACAATCCGTTTGCATTGCTGCTTTGTCCCCAAGTACACATTTTTTTTCATTAGCTGCATATTTCATAAGTCACCATGATGTATTCAAAAATATGTATTAATCTGACACTTGGTTTATCAACAGTCTTTTCAAAATCAACAAAACACTAATGTGATTTTCTTTGAACTTCTAATACATACCCATATAATCATTTTGTTTCTTATACTTAATTCTATGTAGAATCCAAATACACATTATAATGCATGTCGCAGTGTCTTGATAAATACATATGCAGAGGAGTTTTAACAATGATTTTAATAAATGTTATAGTTTGATGTTGTTTATAGTCTTTGATGAGGGAATAAAGACCAATTATTTGAATAAACTTCTATATATGTTTTGTAAAATTTTAAGGACGTTTGTAGTTTACTTTGAGGGAGCGAATATTTTCATGTTTTTAATACCATCCTGCCAACATATTCTTTTTTGCTTGGTACTATCCAGCTTCTGCCTAGATGCCATTTTGTAAGTATGAGAGCTTCACACGTGCAGTTTTATCTTCAGTTTTATAAGAATCACAAATATCATTCAAATATTGGCTATTCATATAATAACCCTTCATCTCGAAAGTTGCCTAGACACAAACTCTACATTTATGTCATTAAAGGATGGGTTATAATTAGATATTTCAATATATTTTATTTTACTTTCCCTTTGTGCCTAGGCTGCTGTTGGATGTTATGTACTATTGATAATAGATGACAGTCTATGTGTGGACATTAGGACTACAGGCAGCTTTACAGTCAAAGTCACCTCCTGACATTGATCTCTTCAAATAATGTGCTCTGCTTCTTCTGGACAAAATGAGCTAGATGAGTGTGATGGCACTTCACTTTAAATCAATGCATGCTGGATTAGCTGCTTTAAACTAAATGATCTGGTGCCAGAGACAGTGTGCAGGTGGAAATGATCATGGTAGTTATTGCTTTATATAACTACTGTGAAACAGAATGGCTTGGGTCATGCTTGCAGGTTCCTAGAAGTATTTATTACAAGAGCTACAGTTTAATTAGAGGTCAGGCTATCAGGCTACCTGAAGAAATAGGTATCTTAGGAATAAGCAGTCTTCTGGGACTCAAAACTCATAGTGACTTGCCATGTTTCGCTTTTCCACTGAGAATACTATGTACTTCTGCTCTGTCCTTTTTAGTTTCTGTGTTAGGCTTGAGTCACAAAGAATGAACTTTGCTTTCTTTCCTAGTTGCAGCATTAAAGTGAAAACACCAAAATAAGGATATGAGTATTGTGAAGATTACACTGTTTTTGAAACTGTACCTAAATGTTCCAGCCCAGGAAGCTCAGGCCTCAGAAGCAAGACAACTGGAGGCAACACTAACCAGTTTCACTCTGTCTCACTAGGTTTTCTGCCCTGCAATGCAGATGCACCCACAGACTCTACTTTTCCCTGCAACAAATGTCTCAGGTGTTAAAGCTGGATGAGGAAATAGTACTGGCAGACATTTATATAAAAAATAGAACCTAAAATTTGCACTCTGTTAGGTTCTTGTTGGCAGCCTGCTGGCTCCATGATGCAGAACCCTGAAATTTCAGCAGAAAGCCAGTCTGGTATTATTATGGTATTGAGTTCATTTAAAAACAAAATCAAAGCTACTCGCTTCATTTTAGATGTTTTTGCTAATATGTTTTATTTTGTTCTCAATATGATGTGACATGCAATTTAAGTATTGGCTTTATATAATTGCACTATGAAAAAATAGGAGAAAAATTTAGAGGCTCACAAGGTCATAACAGTTGATTTTACCTTCTATGTGTACTGAATGTAAAAAAAAAAAAAATGTTTACTAGATTAGTGTGTATTTTAAAATTATTTTTCTCTGTGTGTGTATTCCATGTTTGCTTTTAGTGCATATATTAGCAAAAAAGGTCACTGCCAGATCACTGAAAACACAAATCTTAGCCAGTTAGACTATTTGCACAGAACAGGCACTGAATATGTTGTTTAAACATGTGTACTGGGACTCTATTGTTAAAAAAATTGCTCAGAGAAACAGTCTGTTAAAATATTAGGTTTTGGGTTTTGCTACAAATGGTTTCCTAGTTTTCATCCATGTGGCCTTCACTTGGGAACAAAAAACTCTGGGTTATATTTTCACTTCAGGGTAATAATAAGAAAAACCAATAGTTTTTTTATCATCATGTATAAAATTACCTTTGCATGCTTCATCCTCTTCCTTCATGGTAACAACTACGTGGCATGCTCATGTGTCGGTTGATAATGATGCAGGCAAATGGCTAGGGCATGATTGCAACAAAGAACATAAGGACTTCTTCAAAGAGGACCAGAGAGAGAGGAAAGGAATGCCTATCCCAGGAATCGCTCTGAGCCAGGACCAAACAGAGGAAAACAGGCCTGATCAGGTTGCTGCCACAGCTGCTGTTGCTCCTACCCAAAAGAATCATCACTGCAGGTACTGGGAAATGAGTAGGGGAAGACATGGGAGCACTAACGATGAGTATCTTCTTTCCAAGACCACTTCTTGCCGCAATCCTTCTATTCAGTGCAATCCCCAGTTCTCCTGTTTTCCCAACTTAAACAGTCTGTATACTGAAATGCAACATATGATCATCCTCCTAATCAGTGATTCTGTCTTAATGTCTCTCTATTAATTGGAGGATTCAGGATATGCCAATTTTATTAAGTCCAGATTCTGCCAAAATTTACAAACAACCCCTACCTGTCATTGCAAACAAGTAGTGCATTTCTGCTTGAGAGTTCAAAAGTTTAATTTTGGATATTCACCCACCCACCCATAAACACACAGACATATCCAACTATCTACTGTCTGTTCATGCTCACAGTGTAAGCTGTTTTTTTCACTTATGAGAGTGTGTAAAAGATCATTTCAGTAGAAGTAAAGAAAAAATATCCAGGTGACCAAAATGTGTTGCTGTATGTCTGCCCCTAAAAATAGAAGAAAAAGAAAAAAATCACATGCTTAAATACTCTGTGATGTGTCTTGCCATTTTACAGTAACATAATACATTATGTTGATGATGATGCAGCATTGCAATTCTGAAATATTTTCAAAACCTTTGATGGGAGAGTTTTTTCCTTCAGCTTGTGAAAGAAGATTGAGTCACAAGGATATAATTGTCTTCTATGTAGTTAAAATTGAATTTGCTTACAGTCAAACTGGAATTAATTTTGGGGACAAAACCAGACCAAAATATGGGAAAAGAAAAGAAGAGCTGGAGGAATTTGATGAACTCTAGCTTAGAATGTCGACTGAGCCCCCTTTAGTCTCCATCCCACACATCTTTCTCTTAGACATCTGTCTAGATTGCATCTCTCATAGGTGCTGACAAGCTTACAGAGTCTTATTAACTCTTCAGGTCCACTGACATATGTTGCTTTATGATCAACACTGCCAAGCATTTACAAGAAGAGTAAAAATTCTATAGTTTAAGAATTCCAGGAAAGTTGCATTAAACACTCTCTCTCTCTCTCTCTCTCTCTCTCTCTCTCTCTCTCTCTCTCTCAGCTTTAGTCCTTTTTATTCCTTTAATACCAAAGTGCAGTTTTTTTCAAGTGGAGTTATTATCACTAAAGAAGATTCTTATAAAATCTTTGTTTTTCCTTGTGTATTTATTGAAGAGGAAAAAAAAACAACATATGAGTGGAAAGAATAAGGAAGAAATCAAGCAAGAAGGTAATTTTGTGAAACTATGTGATTCAAAAGCATCCTTTTGTTATACAGTTGAAGGCACATCATAGTCTGCACTTTCATATCATAATAAATACTGTCTTTCAGAGTTGCATAATGGCAGCTTTATCACTTCCAGGCAGCATGATAGCCCTGTCCTTAATAATGAAGGGATCATACCTTTTTTTCTGGATCACTCAAAATAAGTTTTACAGAGCTAGTATATTCTCTGTCATGGTGACATGGTGACATACCAGGCCAAGATGGTAATGAAATTTAAGAAATCTGACTTGTTAACTTCTGTTCTCATCTCTTCATATTCCTCAAGGATCCTAACATACTGCTGAAGCTACTGCAATGTTAAAGGATAAGACACAAATTTACAAAAAATATTTTAATTTACTGAAACCATGGATTTCCCAAAAAATAAAGCCTATACATCTGTACTTTTATACTAATCTCAGAAAATTCAAAAACACTGTTTAAGTGGAGCCTGTATGGTGCTGTAATTTGGATTTGTGAACAATACGGTGTTGAGAGCACATTGTTTTAACTATTGCTGAACCACACTTACGCAGCACCAAGGCCTTTTCTTTTTCCCACTCTGCTCAGTGAGTAGGCTGGGAGTGGACAAGGGGCTGGGATGGGACACAGCTGGGACAGCTGACCCCAACTGACCAAAGGGATGTTCCATACCGTATGACCTCACACTCAGAAATAAAAGCTCAGGGAAAGAAAGGATGGACATTGGATGGTACGGCATTTGTCTTCCCAAGTAACTATTATACTTTCTAAGGCTTTGCTTTCCTGGAAACGGCTAGACATCTGCCTGCTGATGGGAGGTAGTGAATGAATGCCTTGTTTTGCTTTGTTTCTGCATGAAGCTTTGCTTCACTTATCAAGCTGTCTTTATCTTGACCTGTGAGTTGCTGTCATTTTTGCCCTTCTGATGCTCTCCTCTGCCCAGCTGGGGCGGGGTGTGAGTGAGTGGCTGGATGAGGGCTTAGCTTCCAGCCAAGGTCAATCCACCAAACAAATTAAGTACCACAAACAAGTTAAAAGAAAGTCCTGATCCTCACATTTCAATGAGAAGACTTTCATGACAGTCTTACACTGGATGTGAATCCATAGAGCTTGATCCTGTCTCAACTAACTTTCATCCAATGGGATCAAGCCTTGGGCAGTTCATGCTTTTGGTTCCAAATATGCTCCATGCAGTAAATTTTGAGTTAGCACAACCAATCTTAGCAATATATCCTAATACACAATTCTCATAGATACTTGTTACTCTATTCATAGGAAAAATTGAAATGTGTCTCTATTTTTTTTTTTCCTTATCCCCAGTTCTGTCAGGATTTAATTCGAACACCCTTCACTGGCTTTTCCAGCTTTCTTAAGGACATCTTAAGTTAGAGTGGTTAGTACGTGATAACAGAGCAGTCTGCAATAGCATGGTCTTAATTTTGCTTCACTTCTGCCTTCAACTAGGTAATGGAGGGGCGAAACACTATACCATTACCATGATGTCACATACTTTGCATTCATTTTTCACAGTCTGCAGAACATAGAATTAGATGTCTTGAAATCCTCTGACATGGTCAAATGTTAAATGATGTTGATACCAACAGATTCTTAAAATCAGTAGCTATGTCTAAAATGTCTGAGTCCTGACTGCAAATGGATTCAGTACTCTTGCTTGTAATTTTATGCACATTTGCACCATATATTACAGTAAATGTAATGATATAAACAATACAGAGACAATGCAGGACTCACGCTATACTATAGTAATTCTTTATGATGTAATACTATTCTATGTCCAATGTAAAACTATTCTGTGAAAGGGAGAGGTTTTAAAGGATTTATAGTGTAAATATCTCTATCATTGTATTTTCCATACTACAGTATCTCAAAGATGAACAGGATTTAGTGAAAGATGAAGGAGTTGATGATTATACCTTAGGTGGTGATTTTCTTCAATAGTGAGTTTTTCATGACCATGCCCAACCTGAACAGTAGTTTCTAAGTTGCAGATATATCCAATGCCTAAGGTAATTAAAACTCAAAATTTGCATGAACTTTAGATAAGGATGTGCTTATTGTGTATAACTAAATTAGATGGATGTTATAATTCCATGGGAAAAATAGGTGTGGGTATTTTATAATGACTACATATTGGCCTGATAAATAAAAGAAGTACTTTCTGTTGATATTTTCAGTCGCACATTATTCCATTATTATCTTGGGGTTTAGTAGTTAATAATCCAGATTATAAACAAAGGGGTTTTAGCTACTAGTGTTTAAATATTATTTAAAATTTTTGTTTCTTTGTCCAATATACAAATAACATTTATCTAAAATTATACTTCAGACTGTAGAAGTATTAGTTTCCATAGCACCTTTGAATAGAATTTAAGGCTTTCACCAGATTCCCATACTTCAAAAAACATTTGGAAGTGTGAAAAGTGTGAAGAAAAAAAAAAAAAAAGAATGATTTTTATTTATTGCATAAGTTTACTAGTGCTCATCAGTTTTGATCACTAAATTTTCTGTTACATTCCAGTCAATGCCATGGACCCTTTGGTCTTAATAGTTCTTTGGTCTGTCTACATTACATGATTAGCTCTTGACTGAAACTCAGGTAAAAATTTCTGAGCTTCCTAAAAACATTTTTTTAATACTCCTGCTACCTTCAGCTTTCTGATTCAGGTTTCAGTCTGAGCAGTCACTTTTGCCAACTACAAAGTTGAGAATGCTCTGTGCTTACAGTTTGGCATTTCAGAACAAGTGAAAATAACAAAGCCAGGTTTGAAACTAAAAAGTCTCAGGACATCTGTTCTCCTTCACCACATGCACAGACTCAGCCGCCTTCTGCCACACACACACATATGTGCATGAACATGCACGCTTCCAGGTTAAAAATATTTAGAAAAACACAGAAATTTCTGGCAGAGAGGACTCTCTCTATTCGTTATATGTTTTACTCTTTTGTTTGAATAGTCGCTGTTTTGTGACCTGCGTGAAGCAAAAAGGGCCTTGACTGAAATCGGACTTCCACCAGGACTAAAGTAGCTAGAGAATCGTATTTTGAAGTTGCATTTTGTCCCTACATGGAGGGGTTAAAAATACAAAATAAATTAATTAAATACAAAAAAATAAATAAACTAGAGTATCTGTAGGACCCATTCATCTTTTGTTTCCCTCATTCAAGAATCTTGCATTTTCTGGCATAGATTCTTGCCATTGTCTTTTTGTTAGGGCTTACCTGTCTTTCCTGTCTTCAGCTTTGTGTAGTTCTTGTGCCGGGCCTCATTTATCTTCTTTACCATGTTTCCACTTGGCTACACACTATTACATCTAATTCTGTGCTTCTCCCCCCAGTTAAACACAGTATTTTAAGATGCACAACTGCGGAGGTGGACCACAGTATAAATATTCTTAGGACAAGCTATTACACCTGGAAGGTTTTTACTCACAATATTTGTCACTGTCTATTTATGGATTTTGCTAAATGGGTGACAATATCAGCATACACTGTAATATTGTCTGGTTCTCTCTCTACGACTTTTGAGAAGTATATTCTGGATCAAGCCTTCATTCTTTTTTTTGTGACCTCCCTCCAAATCCCATTCAAACATAGGCACTTCCCAATGATTAGTGTTACTGTAACTGTCATTTTACTGGCATATTCATGAATTTGCTTTTTTTCCTCAGAGTTTATCTTTCCTCCTTCACTAAGCAATGATAAACTGCACTTTTGGAAAAGAACTTATGTGACTTACTTTTAAATTTATACATTGTTTGTAAATAGTCCTATAAGAACTGCTAATGGAAGAAATGGAGTCTAGCAAAGAGCCTTTATAGGGTGCAATTCACTGAAACATTTAATTTGTTTTAAATCCTGAGATAAGGGGGAAAATACACCAATGGTGAGAAAATACTTTTCTGGGGAACTCAGTTTCCTATTTATAAAATCGTAAAAGTAGTTGACTACCTTATATATATAAATATATATATATATATGAGACCTTTAGGTGGTCAAATACTGAAGTAATGATGTTCTACAAAGAAGAGGCTGAAGTACAAGTTAGTGTTTCATGTGTTGTATTATTAGGTTTTCAGAGACATTATAGTGTTTTTATTTTGTAAGTATTAGAATAAATAAAAAGAAAAGAGAAGAAAGTGTTTTGTGTTTTTTTTTATTATGGTAAAAGGAAGGTTAAGATCCTAATCTACATCCATTTCTTTAATAATAATAATAAAAAATAAGCTAACTTACCAGTAGGACCATTATATTTCCATTTCTGTGCTACCCTACAATTCACTTTTAAACACATATTAAGTGAAAACTGATTGTGTGCATGTGGCTAGGGAGAGTAGACTCAAGTGTGGGGTGCATCTACACTTTTTTATATATGTGTGAACTTATAGATCTCAAATTGTACCCAGAAAAGACATTTTAGAAGATGTCGGAAGAAATGTACATGAAAATTTCATCAGCAGCTCAAGACAGCCTATGGCACTCTGGCAGGTAAGTCATTTCCCATCATGATTCTGTGTCACATTAATAATGTCCTTTCCTTTCACTACACCTAGTAATATTCAAAGCTGCTAGTACAGGTTCATAATTATTATGGTTCTGATAACAGATAACAAATGTACAGCAAGTGTGATGATGATACATAATTAGCAAATCCAGCCTTTCCTCATCCACTTAATTAGCTTTCCCTTCACATGCCCTTTGTGTAGTGTGCAGCACTATTTTAACTTTTGGGGGAGTGTGTAGCTTTTTGAGATTGAAAAGGGTGTGATTTCTCAAAGTTATTTTTCCGTTAGAGATTCAGTAGTAAAAGAAATCTGCCAGAGTTGTGATTTGCCCAGTGGGCAGGTGAACCTGTTCTTTCCCAGGAAACCACAGGCACATCATAAGATGGGGTGATATGGCACATGGTCTGCATTGCTTGTTGACGGTCTCCCTGACCTGGAATTGTGCTGTGGTACCCAGATATAACGTGCTGTCTTTGTGTGTCACTTTCCACTAAAGGTGATGGTTTTAGGGAATAAATTACCTCATAATTGTTTTTTCAGATTGTCTTGGTTTTCAGATTTTCTTGGTTTTTAGCTGGAATAGAGTTAATTTTCACAAGAAGCAGGGAGGGGACACAGGCAGGATAGGTGACCTAAACTAGCCAAAGGGGTATTTCATACCTTATGACATCATGCTCAGTATATAAGGTGGGGGAACTGGCTAGGGAGGAGGGATCACTCCTCGGGGATGGGCTGGTCATTTGGTTCCAGGTGGTGAACAAATTGCATTGTGTATCACCCGCTTTGTGTATTCTTTTATTAGTATCATCATTGTTATTTTCCTCTCCCTTTGCTGTCCTAGCAAACTGTCCTTATCCCAACCCACGAGTTTTACCTTTGTCTTCTGATTCTCCTCCCCATCCCACTGTGGGGGAGAAGTGAGTGAGCAGCTGCTTGGTGCTTAGCTGGGGCTGAGCCACAACACAGAGAAAAACTGCTCCAACTCTGTCCTCTTGGAACCACCGCTCCTTCCTGCAAGGAAGGGGCAGTTATACCAAGGTAATTAAAAGACTGGTAGTTTTTAGCCAGGAGAGCAGAAGACATCCACCTACTCCCAATCAAGGCCCCCTATCTGATCTTGAACTGTTTTGTCTGTCATTCCTGCCCTGTTTAGGAGGGTGTCTTCCTCATGGCCTTTCGGATGACCGCTTGGTTGGCTGCCGGACTGGTCCCATGGTGACCAGCAGCTCTCAAAGTGTGATACCCTGCCAATGGCTGGGACACTGGGATTTGCAGTGCTACAGATTTCCTCATCTCCTGAGACTTCAGCTCCTGAACATGCAGATGAGGTGGACTTCTCTTTCTGCTGCCCTTGTTTTCTCTCATCCTGTTGAGCTTTGTAAGAATGAGAGATGGTGTTAGATCTTAGTCATTGTCAAGACATGCTATAAGTAACCTGAATTAAAAACCAACCAACCAACCAACCAACCAAACTTGTAAAAATATACATTTATATAAATTAAGAGGATTTTCACAATTACGATTACTGTTATTTTTGTTTAAAGATTATAAACAGAATAATTTTAATGATGAAACATTTGCACTTCTCTTCTTAATCATTAAACAGATCCAGATTTTCTTTCAAACTAAGTTTCATCCCCTTTGCTAGATTATTAAGTCATCTTTGTAATGGAGCTGTTCAAATTTAACAAATTTTGAATTTATATAAATATTCTGATAAAGCTGCAAATTACAGTCTTTAGTAAATAAAATCAGTCTTATTTAACAATAGTAATCTATGAGTAAAGTGATTATAGCATCTTTGTTTGCCATATTTGTTTTTCCAAATTACTATTCAACAATTATTTCAATTCTTCAGATTTGCCTATGACAGCTTCTCCATGTGACTCATTCTGTTTAGGGAGAGCAAGACTTGGACAACATAACAGGTCTTTTTGAATCAAGCATTCCCAACTAGTTTCAATTTTTATAACATTGACAGTTGTAAGATTTTTTTCTAATTTATTCATCTCTACAATCACACTTCAAATCACAGATTAAACAGTGATTTGGCAGTCAGATGAATAGGTATGCCTTTGGTTTTATAAAAGAAATATATGACAGTCAATGCAACTTTTTTTATAAATAACCTTTTAAGACTTTTTTCTAAGTGCACTTGTACCAGTACCACATTTCCCCCCAATTTTTCCATTTAATTGCATTTGCTTTGACTGTGTTTACACCTTTCTCTCTGCTTGCTGCAAATAATGAGCATATTAGTTCACTGGCACGAATGCTAATGTAAAATTTGTTTTACCTGTGTATTGCCAAATATTTGTTGGAATAAACTATCATTCATATACAACATTATTCACAGATGGAATCTCATTATTTTGGTTCATTAAATAAAATAAATAGATTTTATGACTGTGTTTAATCAAAACAGCTGGATTTACTAAATACAAATGTTTAAAATTAGTTGTACTTTAAAAGCTACTGATCAGGAGTTTGTGCACACAATTTGTCAGATGACAAAGTAATGGCTCATATGTGAACTGGAGACCCAAATTANAAAATCAAGTTTACATTGCAAGAATTAAGCTCAGGACATGCTATAAATCCAAGAACAATATCAACTAAAAATAAGCAAGGTAAATAATTTTAAATCTTATTTTCCAAACTAGGAGATAAATGTATCTTTTATTAAATGTATCTTGTCTTGACAAGCGGTTCATCATTGACCTGGGCATTTGCTTTAAATATAATCTTTAATTGGAAACTTACTTCACCTCACTAGGACCTATTACTGTGATTAAAAAGTTATTTGATAGGTTACTTATTATTACAACTATTTTTAAGAAAAAGATCATTTCATCTTGAAGCCAGTAATCAAAGCATAGCAAAGGTCACTCTTTCCTTTAACAAGTGCAGTGTGTGTGTGTGTCTTTATTTTAAGGGGATTCCCTCAAAGAACTTCATACTGGTGTAACAAGCTTCTGCTTAAGGGTGCTGAGCCTAAGTTTTGATGATTATTCCAGTTGAATGACTGGGGCATTCTCCTAGTTTGAATAAAACACAGAGGTTGACCAGTAATGACTGACAAAATGGTCACTTTATATGGTGTTAGCCATTCTACTTTCATAATGTTCTTTTTATTGGACGTGGATAGACAGGGAAACAGCAATGAGGAAGAGAACAGTATTTATTCAGAGTTATTTGTGATGCTGAACATCTGCAGAAAACTGGAAAAATAAAGTTGGGCAAGAAAATTTAACTGCTATCCAAAGGTATTGTCCAGGACAGCTGCTGTCCTGATAAAAGCCAAGAAAAGATGTTTCTTCCAGGTATCTGGCACCACATATGAATATCTAAGTCTGGCAGTTGGTAACAAGCTCTTGCTTAGTCTCTAGGATGAAAAGCTTAATTAGTTCTGTGTAATTAATGATTGATAGTAGTTAAGCAATTGTTCAATTAATAAGCTTACAGCAGCAAGTCTCCAAGCCTAAAAGCCTTCACACCTTTAGTTGCAAGGAAGGTGCTGTAGGGTCAAAGCCAGAGGTGGCAGGGACTCCTTTTGCAGCTGTAAGGAACAAGCCTTGCCTCTGCAGTGGCCACTGACCTGACCCAGCTTCTCTCTGTGGGTGCTGCTGCTGTTCAGCTGTGGGCAACACTACTGAAAACTGCAGAGGATCAGGAAGATTAAATATGTTTATGGCCATAGCTGCTTGGGTATCTTGGAAGCCATACTTCAACTTCAGAACATGGCTGGTTATGACTTCCAGTAAGAAAAAACTAAGTTTTTAATCCTGTCTGGGTGGAATTTTGGTCTTCAAAGTCAGGTCTGCAAAAAAACCCACCATTTATTTCTCCTTAATTCTCAACCCTCACTTGCAGTGGAGCCAGGTCTACAATAAGTTATTCTAATTTATTCTAGCTGTTTTCCTCCGTGAAGGCTGACTATAGCTGATTCAGTAAATTCCAGTGGAACCATACGCTGTCAATCCATGAAGTTTTGTCAGTTAAAATTCTTTATGAAATTGGCTTCTTTTAGGCAGACTTTTTCAGGGAGGGAGTGTTGGGGGAGGAAGTCCTGTTTTGACGCTTTCACTTTGAAACTTCCTGAAGGCAAATGTAATTACTTTTTCTGAAATATGACTGTTTGGGCTTCTCTTAATCTGAAGTTGTAAAAAACCTTTTGGCTTTCTGAATAAATGTAAAGTAAAAGATAGTAAATACTGTCAGTCCCCTCCTCCTCAATTGTTTATTGTAACTTTTTTCCCAGCATGAGCATGACACAACAACTGTGCAAGGTTTGGACACAATTAATTCTTTTCTCATTAAACAAGTCCATTAACTCATATCAAATGATTCTGCAGCTAATGGTATCAAAACCACAAATTTTTGCTGTTGTTTTGCCTCTCGTTTAAATTAGCTCTATCTGCACCCCTGTTAAAATTTAGTTCCAGTGATATTTTTTGCTTTTAAAGAGAAAGAACAGCACAACTGAATGCATGGGGAAGAGGCAGGTAGTGAGACAATTAGATTACCTGAGAAAATAAAAATATCTACTAGTATAACTTAAATGGGAATAGCTAGGTCAGCTGTACTGGAGGGATTCATTGTTTTCCTAGAAATCACTTCTTGTTGGAGCTTTATATTCACATTGCATAAGAATAAGCCTTTGATGCTGAACACTAATTTATTAAAATGTCCTTTTTCATAAAAAATGAGGGGGGAGTAGTTAAGAAGGGTAAGTAATGATGATGAAATATATAAACTATTAATGATGACTTATATAAACTATTAGATCTAAACTCAGAATGAACTCTCAGAACGAATAAGTCAATAAAAACAGCAGCTTGCACTTTCTGAATTCGTAGTATAGGAGATAGAGAAGCTTTAGCAGAGATTAGATTAAGACCCTTGAAAGACACACCACATTGAAAGAAAAAAATGAAAGAAAGGGGTCCATTGCAGTCTGAACTCCTAACCTTTATTTTCCTTCCATCTTCTGCCCTTTCATCCTCTCTTCCTAGGAGGATTTTCACATGTAAAATACTTTGCCTTTAAGCATAATCTGAAGGCATCTGAACAATTACATTCATATTGCAATTTCCACAAATAAGTAATCAAAAAATCCCAAACCCTACTGTTGGAGACATTGCTGCAAGAGACCTTCCTACTCTTAGATGTTTGTCCAGACATAATCTGATGTATTGCAGGTTTGGTTCATTCTTTATGCATGTTCCTTTACATAATTCAGTTCACTAGATTAGAAGGCTGGTTTAGATTCCACAAGGCTTCTTGCATATGATATCATGCTTGTGCTGGTGGTGGAAAAACATGGTAGTAAGCAACTGGCACCCAAATGGTTAGCGTGGGTTGCTCTTTTGGCTGGTGCCAGTAGCTTGGTGGATACCATGTAGAGAAGTCCTTGATTTTTACTGGTATATATATAAATAAAGATATGATTTTTTTCCATATTATTTCTATCCTATATGAAAAAGATTATCATAAGTAAAGTTATAAATAAGTCTTCAGTCTGAACAAAGCCTTTGATATGATTTTTGCAGACAGGCTACTTAAAGAAAAAGTCAAAGGGTAGACTTAGGTCCTGGTTAGAGTTTTTGTCATCATGAAGGTCCCCAGAGGCTTCTCCACATATCTCTTTAAGGTGTTTGTTGATGGCACGTTGAGGTTTGTTAGAGCTTTCATGGTTAAAGACGAACAGAAGGAAGTTTGCTTTTTTGTTTGTTTGTTTGTTTGGGTTGGGTTTTTTGAAGGGGAGGGTTGGGTTGGCATTTTGTTTTCATTCGGTTTTTAAAACAGGTCCTTGCTGGTTTATTATTTTAAGCATCTTTTCTACTGCAGCTCTTGATTTTAAGCCAATAATAAAGGAATGTATATTTGCATTTTAATAATGATCAAATTTTCTGCCTACAGAGACTGCACTAAGTCAAAGATTGTAGTGCTGCTGGCCTGTGACCTACTTTTTGCTAATGATTGTATACAGATTGTAGACACACACTAGAGGATTTGCAGTACATTACTATTTTGATCCTGCTGCTAGGTGATTTGGCCCAAACATCAGCTTAAAAAACAGAGGTCTGGGTCCAGCTATATCCTAATGGAAAGCTAGTCAAGCCAGTTGTTTTTGTTGACAGTGCAGCAACAGCTATTTTGCCCTCGTGGCAGCGTGCCATCTCAGAGTGTCATGATTGATGATGAAGTCCCATGGAGCAGAGGAAAAGCTTGAACAGCTTTTGAGGAGATTGAAACAGCATTTCAAGAAGGATATAGGCAACTGAATCCAAAGAAAAGTAAATGCGCACTATGCAGTTCTAATCCCTGTTCTCTTGTGTGGCTGAAAACCGTAGACAATTTAGAGCTGTTCCAGTAAACATTTTGGGCTCTTAAACACACACACACACTGTGACCATGTGGTATAGTCTTTCAGAATAACCAATATAGTCATAGTCAAATATTCAACATTCAAGCAACACTCCTGTAGGATCAGTTTTATTGGACTGGCATTGGATGCATATATCAAAGTAGACTGCCTAAAACTATTTCAAGAGGTGGTAAAAATTAGTTGGATTTCCAGGAGGAAGGCCAATGAACATTTAAAAAAAATGTGCTCGGGCAAATCATTAGCTATCTGATGTTAGTTTCACAACATGGGCAACTGCTATTATTGTCCATGTGTTGGTGGCAGAATTGCCAGAGCTGGTGGTTGTAGTGGTGCTGTCAGTGCTACTAAGCTAAACCAGCAGAACAGAAGCTAACACAGGAAAACAGTCACAACAAACCGAAGAATCTGCATCTGTGATGCCTGTGGCAAAATTGGGCTAATTTTTCACCCAAGCCACAAAAGTACACTCATCCCTGCAGTCTACAGAAACTATAAAGTTAGGAGAAATCAAGTCATGATTTTGGTTTTGCACCAACTTAATCCAATGTTATCCATTTCACATATGAGATCTAAACATTTTTGAGTATTGTTATCTGTTTCTACCTCTATGCAAGGGATAGTGGAAACACTACGTCTAAAAGGGAAAAGATCCAGTGATTCTGTTTTGGACACAATTCTAAGGTATGGTTTTACCTTCAAATGGAGTTTTTGAAGTCAATGGAATGGATTGTGCCTCTAGGAAATGTTGCCCATTTTTGAGCGATAATTGTATTCTGTATCACTCTTCAATGTCTATATGGCTCTTAGAGCATTTAAGGGTCAACATTTAGAGAGAGACATATTTTCAAACTTAAGCGTAATAGAATGGAACTCTGTTATAATCGAAGGGTTCATAAGTTACCCTCAAAAGGTCCATAAATTACCCCATGAAAGACATAGACAGTAAACCCCAAAGTATCAGAATTATATTTGCAAGGGAAATCATTCTTAAGTGATGGGCTGAGTCATTTGTCAGTACAGTAAATTCTAAGCCCTCACTTGAGCCTCTGTGCTATTTATCACATTTTGTTAAACCAGACAGTGCTGCTAGTGATGCAGTCTTTGACAGACATGGTTCCTGGTGGACATGACTACTGCTCTACCTCTTTCTTATTTATAAGAGCAAGGTTCTAGCTCCTTACCTCTTTTCAGAAAAGGCTTAATAAAGAACTGAGAAGAATATGGATTATTGCCTGCCAGCATTTATTCATTAGTGAAATTCCTTTTTATGAGCTTGATTTTTCACTAATTATTGTAAATTAATTTTTATTTTCATAATTATTTAATTCTCATCTTCCTGTTCCACTTACCAGCTTGTACTTCATCGTTGTTTTCATAATAATTTAGATAACACTGTTTTGCAAAGCCTTTCTTTGGAATATACGTACATAACTTGTATCTTAAGCCCATTATTTTCAATAGTTTAGACACTATCTGTTACATTAGTACATGGTAAGAATACACTCCTCTTGTTGACTTGTGCTGTTACCCTACACATATCTAGGGTGCTGCATTAATAATGTGTATAATCAAAGGACATCACATCTGCATGACTGGAATAAAATTTATTATTCTTAGAAAAAGTTACCATAGAATCAGAACGGTTTGGGTTGGAAGGGACCTTGAGTGCAACCAACCAGCCAATTCCTTATCCACAAAGTGGTCCATCCACCAAATCTGTGTCTCTCTAATTTAGAGACAAGGATGTTGTGCAGGACAGTGTCAGGTGATTTGCACAAGTCCAGATATATGATTTCAGTTCTTCTTCCCTTATCCATCAATGCTATAAACCCATCATAGAAGGCCACTAAATTTTGTGAGGCCAAATTTCCCTCAGTGAAGCCATATTGGCTGTCACCAATTACCTCCTTATTTTCCATGTGGCTAACCATAGTTTCCAGGAGGATCTGCTCCATGATCTTGCTGGGCACAGAAGTGAGACTGACAAACCCGTAGTTCCCGGGGCCTTACTTTTTTCCCCTTTTTAAAAATTGGCTTATGTCTCCCCTTTTCCAGTCAGTGCGAACTTCACCAGACTGCCATGAGTTCTCAAATAAGTTGGATAGTGGCTTAGCAACTTCATCCGCCAGAACCCTCAGGACCCACAGATGCAACTCCTCAGATCCTGTGGACTTGTGCACTTTGAGGTTCCTTAGATATTCTTGAACATGATCTCCTCCTACAGTGGGCGGTTCTTCATTCTCCCAGTCCCTGCCTTTGCCTTCTGTGACCTGGGCAGTGGCTAGAGCAATTGCTGGTGAAGCATGAAGGGAAAAAAGTCATTGAGTACCTCAGCCTTCTCCATATCCTGGGTAACCAGGTCTCCCATTTCATTCCGGAGAGAGCCCACATTTTCCCTCATCTTCCTTTTATGACGGACATAGCGATAGAAGCTTTTCTTGTTGCCCTTGACATGCCCTCTAACCTTGGCATGTCATCCCCTCCATGTGTTGCAGGCAAGCCTAATATTATCCTACTTCAAGCCTAGTGTTAAGCTCTGTCTTAGCTCCTGCGCAAAGACCCTCTTTCCTCTTTGAAAAAGGTGAACCCCATGTGACACCAGCAAGCATGATGCTGTACAGGCCATCCCATTGTCAAAAAATCAAAAATTGTGGCAGTGACTCCAGCCATGGAAGTAAGTATTAACTGACTGTGTCCATCTCTTCCTCCCAACATCACTGCCCACAACTGGAAGGAGAGAGGAAAATATAACCTGTGCTCCAGATTCCCTCAGTAACCATCTCAAGACCCCAAAGTCTCTTTTGATCACTTTTGCACTATATATTGCAACTTCATCACCACCCACATGGACAAGCAGTGTGTAGTAGTCCAAGGGATGTACCATGTCATCATACCTGTTTTCTTTGAGTTTCTTTCACTGTTTTCTATAAGTTCAACAATATTCAATTGCAATAAGTGTTTCATGAGAAAGTATTGCTTTAACATCAAATAATTTAATTTCCTTAAAGGCCCAACTGATGTCAGTTTGTGGATTCTCTTGGAATGAAGAGGCATTCATAGGAATACCTATTCTACTGGAAGACAATTGTCAGTTTGCAGAACTAGAAGGAAGCTATCAGTCTCAAAGTGTCTGGATGTCTAACTAAATACCTGCATTCATTTGATATAGCCATCTCTGTACCTTGCTAAAGCCAAATGACTGTCAGAAACATGGCAATGAGTAGAGGAGATAGTTTGTTTGTAAGCAAAAGAAAAATTTTATCAAGGAAACGGAAAAAAAAAAAAAGCATGATTTACACTCTGATATGTATACCTACAATATGCATACGGAAATAGTATAGTAACATTTTGGTTCTGTAACTTGAAATGAGCTAAACAATTATATCTCTGGCAAAATGGAAAAATTCTTCAGGAAACAGACTACTCTTCTATTCCAGTGTTTCCAAAAGTGAGCACAAGCTATATGAAATCTGATTGTAAAGAAGCAAAATTAATTTCTGTGAAAAACATGAAAAGTTGCCAAGTGCCTAACTAAACCATGATTTAGGCAGGAAAAAAAAAAAAATGGAGGCCTTTATCCAAATAACGAATCAAAATGGCTATATCCTTAGAAATATGAACTGTATTAATTAGGACATACAAAAATTTCTTTAAACTCTAGTTGGATGCTGCAATTGCTCTCTAATATGGAAAATTCTTGTGCAGAGAAACTAAGAAACAGGACTATATAGGCACTGCTATTAATTCCTGTATGATATATTTGACAGGAAATGAATCCTGACCCCTGAAAAAACAGACAATTCCATAAAGATAATCCCTTATTAAAAGCACAAGATAATGTTTTTTTCCTTACCATGTATCCTTATCAGACAAGCACATCAGAAGACATTCTTTTCATTTAAGAAGATAGTTAAAGAGGTGGAGAAGAAGCTAGTACAGCATTCTCAAAATATTTGTGAGATAATCTCTGTTTGAAGTAAATGTCTGGGATATTAATTTAGCAAAATTTCTACTTTAAAAGAAAGAAGTCTTGAAACCACATATTACAATTTCTTTAAGTCTTAGATGGTTGAAAATAGTACAGGGTTAGTTCAATAATTTTTTCACTTAAACTATTTATATGTTTCAGTTTTGCTTTCCTGTGCCCACCAAAAAGGAAAAGAAGTGGTTAATTTATACTAATGTTCCTCTTCCTCTGCTTTTGCTGCTGCATTGTCTAGCACTGAACAAATCAAACAGGCCTTAATAACATAATTCAAAGTCTCATAAAATTTTACATTATATAGAGTCAATTGAAAACTATGTTTTTGGAAGCAAAGCAGTAACAATAATAATGAAAATAACAGTTAAATACTTGTTAGCTTAACTTGTTTCATTTGTGTTTAACTTCTCCGGGCAAACCAAATATAGTCACATTATTCTTTAAACATTGTTATTTGTTTCCTCAGAATTTCAGGTAAACTATCACCATGATATAATCTTACCTGCTACACTTATTGCATATGCATTAAAACTATTTCAACCATTATTTCATATTACTTAAAAAATGAGCTTTCCAGTAAAGTGTTTCACTTTATGTTGCCAGCTATCAAAACCTGTAATCTCAGCCTGTGTAAGGAACTTGATGTGCAGCTGAAGGTTCATTCTGAATTCTCTGTCCCATTCCCAGGCACAGTCAGGGAAGGACACATGCTGAAACAGATAACCCTTCTGCCTCGTTATGGACACTCATAAGATTTTGTGCAGATGTAACTCTTCTTTTAATTCTACCCTTTGATTCCAGCCTTTTATAGAATTTTGCTCCCTTTGCTCTTGACATTCTCTTCATTACCAGTGTTCGTACATGTTTTATATTTTTTTTCATGGAGTATTTAATTTAATGTATAAGAATGACCTGGAAAATATAAATTTTCAATTTAAAATTTGCTCACAAAGTATTACTCAAAATCACTTTGAGACCGAGAGACTGGCAGAAGACTTTCAGACTCTATCTAAAGGTGAAAAGGAACATTGAAAGAGTTCCTGCCACCTGGCAAGTTTAATTTGCATATTTATCACTTTATTTCAATATCATTTTATAAACTGTTCAATTTTTTTTGTATCAGAAGCCTTCCTAAGAGGATTTCTTTATAACCTTCTCTTAGGAATGACAGTGGCAATGATATGTAGCTCAGTGTGCATAGGAAAGTTCAGTGAGCACACTTAAGGGAAAAAAATGTGTATCAAAGGTTCTCCTTTGAGTCACTTAACAGATCCTTTCAAAAGGAGTCCTACTTCTTATAATCACGTGCATTTTTAAAGTTTAATTTATGATATAATAATTTATTAATATTATGGAGAGAAAGTTGGACGTCCTATTCAAGTGGTCCCTTGGTTGCATTAGATAGTCCAATGTGGAGAAAGATGAAGTGGAAATTCCTAAGGGTCTTGCTCTGTCCAACAAGCTATAACCTAGGTTGATGAAATTCATTGAACAGTCTCTGGTGCCACTGAAAGTCATGATGTGGATGGGAATCCAGAGAAGGAAAAGCAAGTCTCTTACCTCCTGCTGACTGCATTCAATAGTTATGAATGACAGACACTCACTTTGTTGTAGTGATATGGTGACTGGAAAATGGCGCTTTCATTTATACTACAGGAAACACTCAGAATAATACAAGGTTTATGATTTTACAAATATTTCCATAAGCAAATACCCAACTTTCAGGTAGCATAAGTTATAAGCATTGTTAGAATTTTTTGAAAATTGATACTTTACAGGATTTTTTTTTCCATTGGTAAATAACACTGAAAAATGTTTCAAACAATTATATTTTTATTATACACCTCGATAAGAGCTGCAAATTTGTACCAGACAAATGACTAAAATGCCAGTACACACAAATGGATGTTTCTGCTAAGAGGATATTTAACCATGTAACTGCAGCAGTAGCTCAGCAAAGACAGAGGGGGTAATAGAAGGCAAACAGACCTCAAAGTTTAAAGCTTTGGAAAAGAAACATTAGAGGCTAGCTCTTGACATCACTGAGTAAGCCAGAGTATTAGCAGTAGGTTATTATCTTTGATACAATCCTGAATTACACAAATTTTACATCTGCATTGAAGCATGTAATCCTTCATTTACTGTCTAGTGTTGTTTTATGCCTTTGCTGGTGTACCAAGGTGAGAAGTTCACTTAAGACTACAAGGTGTCATACTGAAGCAATTAGAAAGATCTATCATTTGAGCTGCAGCAATGCAGGTATACATTATTTCTTTCATTTTGGCAAAA
>VXBL01005409.1:1150014-1172631 GCA_013400195.1 Aramus guarauna | reverse complement strand
CCCCCATCTTTTCAGTGCAGTTCCTTTCTTCCCCCCTTGCTTCCAGAGAAAGGTCTTTTCTCTTCAAAGCCTTCATGTCCTCTCAACTGTCCCCAGCTACTTCTCCAACCTCTTTGGTTGATTTTATTCCCTCCTATATCTTCTCCATGAGTAGGCAGGAATACACTGCTTCTTTAAAACTAGGCAGAAACACCACAGAGGAGAGAGGGAAAGAGCAGAAGAGACCTATGTTGGTTGCCTTACTCTGCAAGGTTCTTGCACTGTCTTAGGGCATAGCGGGCACCTTCTCAGGGAGTGGAAGCTATCAGGTACAGACTTGCCAAACACCAAAAAGCAGGATTAGAGGAAATGAGAGGCGAGTTCTTTGGCCAGGTAACGTTACCTTTCCCCATGATCTCTACCTTTGTGGAATGACAGCCTTCCAGAAGATCTCATTCCAGACAGACATAAATAAGAGGAAAGAAAATCCCAAATCTCATGAGTTTGATGAGCCCAACAAAAAGCTCAGGTGGGAGGAGTATTTTATGAGGCTTTACACAGAAAAGTAGCAAAAGACAAGTGGTCATACAGTAATTTGCACAATAGGTGGGGGAGAAACATTAGCTTTATATATTTAAATATTTATAAGTTGTTTGCTTTATGAGGAAGGACTGAGGAATAATCCTGCCTTTGTTCTTAAAAAGTGTGATCAGCATTTCCTTCCTAAAGAGTGGTGATAAGCAACTGGGCATTCTTTTAACAAAGGCTGCAGAAGCCCATTGAAAGCTTAATGCCTTTAGGAGGGGGTCTCTTTTCCGAGGAAGAGCAGAACATCAGGTCTTTAATATTGATAAGGAAAAGCACATAAAAGGAATCATCTAATAGCAGGGACTTTAAATAAGAAATTTCAGAAAACTTACAGTAAATGTTTCAGCAAACTCTGGAACAGGTGGTGCGATCTACATGGCAGTCTGAGCCAGTGAAAACACAAGTCATCCAGCAAGAAAGTCGCTGAAGCATGGTTCAAGAAGACAGAAATAAAACACTTTCACAGGAAAAAGGGAAACCCCTTCCAAAACGCCTGGTACAAACATGGGGGTTTCCTGGGCAGAACCCCAGCAAACTGACAAGGTGGATGGAGGTTTTCCCACTCGTACAGACTGTGTAAGAAAGCTGCCTGGAAAAAAGGGCTCTGAGATGCCAGCTTTCTAAACAGACCAGAGGCAGAACCCATTTGAGAACAAGCTGTCTGTTTCCCAGAGGCCAGGCCAAAATCAGTATCTCTGAAGACATTTGATCAGCAAAGATTGTATATACCATCACTACAAGGATTCAGTGGTAGAGGTAATCAGAATTTGCTAAAAAAAAAAAACCCAAAGTTTTTTTAGGAGATAAATCTGCATCCTCAATATAGCAGTCAACTATCAGTGAGCCTGACACCACTAACAAGTTGCATGTGTCAACTAGAAGCATATACTAAGGCCAGGAGTCTATGTTAGCCACTTTTTGTGACAGTCATTGCAACAATTCATCAAAACACAGCCACTGAGAAAGGATCCAAAAAAAAGTACAAAATGGACAGCAGGAAGATGTGCAATGGAAGCAGCATCTAAAGCAGGGCCAGTGCGGAGGCACTCCTCCCTCTCACTGCGCTGGCAGTGCTGACTCTTTTCCTTTACAAAACAAGGGCAAAACTGGAGTGGAGAGAAAAAGTCCTTCAAAGTATTATTGAGACTGACAGATTGGTACATGGCTTTGGAGCTTTCTATGGACAAAAGTGCTCACCTTTGTGTTTCTATAGAACATAAGAAGCTGAGTAAATTGGTAAAAAAGAAAGGTTCCTTTATTTTTTCCCCAAAGTGAAAGACATTTTTTACATTAAATAGTGAACAATGTTCTCAATAGATCCACCTAGTGGAATCAAGTAAATTCTGCTTCCACAATAAAGACACAGCTTTTATAACCCCATCAAGACATACTTCTGTGACCGTCTCCCATTCAGCACAACAGCGGCTCAGATATCCTCCGAAAGAGCAAGAGTGAAAGGTGCGGTAAGTCTCAGCACAAGCATGATACAGAAGATCAGGAGACAACTGTTGCTCCAGGATTTAGACTCTACCATTTAAATTTATGTGGGATTGGTATAGTGGGTCTACTTCCCCAGCTGTAATCACTAGGAATTATGATTGACCAAGAGAAGAAAGTGCTGGGAAAAATATCCAAAATAACAACTAAATTTCATCTTTAAAGTGCATTAGCACTAACCTAGTTCTTGGACCAACTTCACTTATGACCTGTTCTCAGACTGTCAGAGCGCATCAGGAGCTATTTAAAAGAGATGGTGAGATCTTATCTATGAGATAAGACTCAGGAATAATTTTTTGGGTGAGCATTTCTTCTTACTCAACTAATCTAGCCAATATACCACATTTCACCACTTGCCTTAAACTTCTCCCGTTTTGATCCATCCCGGTCCCAGAGATCACAGCAAACCATAGGCTCCTCACAATTATAACGTCTTGGCTCGCCCCAGCACTCAGGCCGCCGTCCCTTATTGATGAACACCAATGTTTGATGGATCCCCTGTTCCACCCCAGCGCTCCCTTTGCTCTGCTGGTCGCACACATTTTTCCCGCTGCCTGCTGCCCGCGCTGCCCGCGCCACGCAGCCCTGCCTGCACCTCCGTCCCGGCACACGGGCTGCCCTCCCAGGCGCCTTGGACATTGCCATGTTTAAGCCGTTGTGCTATCAGACAATTTGCAGAATAACGCCTCAAGCAAACAGCTAAATTTTAAGGATCTGTTGAAAATGTTTGCGTCTTAACTTCTAAACCGTGGTTTCACAATTTCAGCCCCATGTTACAGCAGTCAAGGCTTGCTACCTTCACCCCCTGCCCTCACCTCGTCCCCCCCCCAAGGCGTGTTGCTCACCTGTGGCAGAGCGCTCTGCACGCAGGCAGCGTTGGCAGCGCTGTCCCCACCGTGCCGGGCCGTGCCAGGCCATGCCGTGCCAGCGCCAGGGCTGTCCCCGGCAGCAGCGCCCCGCGGTCACGGCAGCCAAGAAACGCTGCCACGGCCCTGCCCGCGCGGGGAGGGAGCGGATTGAGAGACCTGGGGCCAGGACAGAGCTCACCCGCAGCTTCACCTCACCACACAGCCATCCTCGCCCCGCCGAGCCGAAAAGCAGGGCCCTGCCCTCAGCCCACAGGGGCACGATGGCGGCGCAGCCAGCATGGCAGCCCTGAGGCCCCTCACCTCCTGCACCCACCTACCCCCAGGGACACGAACATCAGCCACCTGGTTCAAGCCATAGCAGCCCATGGGCTTTCCTCCATCTTCCCTGTCTCTGCAGCCTCCGGCACGGCCGTGCCCGGGGAAGCCGCGGCACACGGAGCACAGAGGGAACCCCCGGCCGGGCGCGGGGAGAGCGGCCAGGAATGGAGCCGGGGGTGCGAGAGGGTCAGCGTGGGGTGGTACAGGCACACGGAGAAAAGCTGGAACGGGGAGTCAGTGTTGTCGCTTTGCCTCAGAGGGTGGTTTTTATCGATTCCAAGTAATAGTTACATCTCCATTTTTTTTCTTTCCCACTAACCAGCTTTAATGAAAAGCACACTCTTCTCTTCTTTCCTCGAGAGGGTCGCTCTGGCTGTCCAGGTACGCTGGCACAGGACGAAAAAATCTGCCAAACCCGATGCCTGAGAGCATGAAAAAATAATTTCCTGGAGGGCAGCACTGCTCCACCTGCTCTGTCCCCCGGCTTTGCCGTCGGGGATGCTCCAGCGGCAGCACGGCCTCTCCTCCGGCCTCGTCTCGCTGGCAGGTGAGCACGGGGACCGCTGTCACCCACCGGCATGGCCGTGCTCCGCGCCGCAGGTCCTCTCGCTGAGCTGCTTCCTGACACCGCTAACGGAGCGGAGAGGACCATCTCGCATCCTCGCAGGAGAGCGGACACTTGAAAGTGATTTAGGCAATGTCCCTGGAGAGCTGCAGAGGCTCCGGGAGCGGGACAAAGGGCTGCGCTGGCTGTGATGTGTATGTGGAAAATATACATCAATACAGAGTGACACCAGTGCAGAGCAGAACATCTGAAAACTGATGAAGTGGAGAGCTCTCTGTGTAATGCAAAGCACCTGAATGATGTGTGTACACACAAAGATTTGTTCAGCTCTGCTCATATCCAGCCCTCTTGGACAGTTGGATTTGATTTGCCATTTTCCTGCCAAAATATTGTTGCTATACCTCAGCACCTGGCCTTTCTTCAAAGAAATTGCATATGACTCTCCTGTCCTCACCTAAACCAGTCTAGAATATGAGTTCAGAAGAGGTTAAAGGGACCTGCTTTTATAAAAAAAAAAGATGTTTCTAATAATTTAAAGCCTCAACAATAAAGACTTGTTGTTTCTTTCAAAATTTCCTCTGCTTCCATAATTCTGTTTACATATAGCTATATATTCTACCCATCCTTGAGAGGAAGACTGCTATAATCAACATACTAGCTCAGAATGAGAGGGTCACACGACATGAAGCCAATTAACTCTGTCTGCACAGCCAGCAGAGGGAGGCAAAGAGTATAATTATTTCTGCTTACATCATTTTAAACAGAATTTTAAGGATTGCTTAACCAAATGCAAAACTGGTTTCCTAAAAGGTAATACTATGTATATTTACCCCATGGAGGAGAAAAAGCTTAAAAAGGCTGGAAACTTCCAAGTACAAAATTAAATGATGGAAGAAAAAATGGGAAGCAAAAGGGACGAAAGCAAAAACTCAGGTATTCTTACGCCCTGCAAATTAGCAATAGCAAAACCAAGCTAAACAAGGCTCCTGATTTTCTAATTTAATACCAATTGTGTGAAAGCATCAGAGTATTCAAACAACCTACCCATTTCCCAGGGTCTTTTTTCTTATTTCATTTCATCTTTATGTTGGATTTAAGCTTCAACTGATGCTGTTTAAGAGCATCATTCTAAGTTACAAACGGGAAGAGCCCTCAAGGATCACAAGGCATGAGCACGTCTGGCCATGTTGTTTTACACCTCTTTAGCCAGGACTTGTCATTCTGAAATCCTACAGATGTGCTAACAGCTGCAGAGGTGGGTGAGGAGCCGGAGCTACCCGCTTGCTGGAGCCATGCCAAGGAAGCATTGCCTGTAGCACTAACGAGGGAGGACCGGCTGGGACAGGGTAGATCTCAGCTCACGAGGAATGGGAGCCACTGCGTGGGGTAACCTCCCATCCCCATAGAGGTAATTTGCACAAGGCTTCTGAGCCCATGCTGCCAAACCACATTTGTAAAAAATGCAAGGTTGTTTTGGTTTTTTTTTTTCCTGTTTCCACAGCAATTTAAGCTAGAAGCAAGTCTTCAAAAGCAGAATGATACACCAAGCAAAATCAGTGAAGCTCAAAGACTGTGCAAATTGCACAGAGGTGTGAATAGGACTTGTTATGTCTCTTTAGGCATCAAAATATACCTAACAATGTGTTTCCAACCAAGCTCACAGGCATTTTAAAATGTGCTGCACCCTTTTACCTCCTCTGTGCCCTGTGCTTGGACTAACCAATATATGAGCAGCAGCACAGGTTTGAGGTATGTCTTTGTGCAAATGGGCTCATGTTACTTCTGCTGTCTGGGTTTTGCAAGCATTGCACTACTGCAATTCGTTTCCAGAATATGGCCCACTGGGCAAAATTTAAGCTACACTAGTGAAAATCTTGAATAAACCCTTAGAAGCTAAAACTAATCACCACTTTAGAAATCCAAAGGTGATGAGCTTATCTGGTTAATAATAAGCTTTTTAAGAAAAAGTTATCAATCTGTATTTAACCAATAGATGGGAACCGGTTCAAAAAGAGTCTTTCCAATCCATCAGGTAATGAATGCCTATTAAAAAACTATAAATAAGCATTCACCCGAGAGCTTCGAATGGCACTTTGAGAGCCTTTCTGGTCACTCAGGTAAATAATGAGTTTTATATAACCTTTCAGCAAAGATTTTTTTGTAAATGAGGAGATGAAATGCAGAAAAGCTTCTGATTAATGTTAAAGTTGGGGTACAAGCCAACGCTCAACTGGGAATTCAAAGTTAAAGCTTGCATTGTTGTTCACACACATTGTTTCCTCTAAGGCCTCAATGTTAAAGGCTCTGTTGTCTTTACTGTGACTTGCTTACGATGGTTTCAATTTAGGACTTTATTTATATATGGCATTTACATTGATGAGTATTTTGTGCATTATCTGTTCACACAGCAGCCACTAAAGTCAACAAGAATTGTAGAGAAGGACAGAACGGAGGCCCCTAACTAATGTGCAGTCAACAGTGACAATGACTTCACTGGTCTGTCATCGCAGTCCCCATCAAATCTGCAAGTACCATGTTCGTTCAAATCTTAAGATAAAGGGGAAAAAAAGTAAAAAAAAAAAACCACAGAAAAAAAAAAAAAAAAAAAAAAAAACCCAAAGAAAAAAAAAAAAAAAAAAAACCGAAAAAAAAACCAAACAGAAAAAACCCACAGAAAACCAGAAAAAAAAGCCAACCAAAAACTTTGTGGCCTCTCATTCTGTCGATATTTACTATTCTCCAATAAAATCAGTCTTATCAAATATTTTGAGCTTTCTTGATGACTAAGAAAAAATATACCCATAAAGAGATCCATCAATTATCTTAAAATCAAATAACCTGGCAACCAGGATATATGACAAAATTAAATGTAAGCCCTTTCCTGGATAGCGGTACAGTCATCCCTAAAGAATTGCTCGTCAGCTGTCCTCAACACCTAACACCCTAGGACAAGAAGAGAAAAATGGGTTTCACACTCTGAAGGTTAACAAACTTCATTTATTACATACTCAGACAATGAAGATTGTACTGCAGGCTCAAGGATGAAAGAGGGAAACTTCTCACAACTATAACTATGGCAGTGTTTCACGATGAGACAGACATTTGAAAAGGCTAAAATGCAAACCAAGAGGGGAAAAAAATGTCTAGTGTTTGTATTCAATAGACATCGTTCCTGACCCTCGTGATTCTAAAGAAATATATCCTTCCAATTGTTCCATATTGTGTTAAAACATATTTTTTGCATTTATTAATAATTCAAACATGTTGTTGTTTAAAAAATATTCACATCATGTGTTCATAGTTTCCATATACATATGTCAAACTTTATTTTGTTTTACCATTATAGTCTATGAATGGATTTACCCTTTGTTTCTGTTTTCAAGTCTCTGAGGAATGTTTGATTAGGTAGGAGGGTTTGTTTTATGCATTACTTGTTCATCATTGCACAAGTGCACAGGCTAAACAAAGTTGGCATACTTCATACTGATTGGTGGAAACAGTGTAGTTAAACAGTGTAGTTAATACAAGGGAATGAGTAATTTCTCACCACAGCTAATCAGCTGCACAATAGCTATGTATCAGGCAGCACGGCTATATATCAAAAATGCATTTTAAGGTAGCTTGTAGCATACATGATTATCTAGTAGTATCTGTTACAATCATTTCATATTAACACACTCCTTCTGTATTTGTTTAATAAAACGACTCTCATATGCAGCAGCCTATACACAGAGCTGGCCAGAATACTGGGAATTATCAAATTAATGGCAAACCCAGGAATGTTCTAGCTGGTATATAAGGGAAGGTATGTCCAGCTCCTTCCAATTTAACACCGTCAGGTGAAAAAGAAAAGCAAGAGCACTGAAGATGACAAAACAGCTTCTGCTGCACTGCAGAACTTAGATATGGAATTATGAAATTGATTTATCACTCCGTACATCTGTAACTAAGAAATAACAAGATAAATACATTGTAATATTATTTACCAGATGTCTTCTGCATTAACACTTTTCCATCCTTTTGTGATGAGCTGTACTTTATTATGACTTGTAAGCCTGTCATTCCTGAGGAACACCATATTTTTAAGAGCTCAGCATCGATACAAGTTCAGAATGGTATCCCTCTGTTAGAAAACAAGGTTGGGTTCAGTAGGAGTTAACATTAACAATTCAAGAGCCTGTAGGAGAAATTAGAAACATGAGTCCTCCATAATGATGATAAAATCAAACTGGCAAATAAATGTATTCTCAAATGTCATAGTAAGAAAATGGATGAATATATGCAACTAAAATGGTCTCTTAAATTTCAAGTGCGTGGCCAGGATTCTCAAGAACTTGCTCCTAAATAGAAGAAGCGGAATTAGAAATCTATCAAGTAATCTCACTACTGCATATCTGCGCATGTAATGCAAACTTCGTGAAGTCCACAATTTCACCCTACTAGACTAATCCAAAGCCCACTGGGATCTATTCCTCTGAATTTGATGAGTTTTGGATCAAGCCTTTTGAAGATAAGGAGTGAGCTGGAAACAAAATGATGCCATAAATCAGAATGAGTGGTACGGAATTAAGTAGTACGAAATATAGCTTTCAGTACTATATTATGCTAAGGTTATAAAATAAAACAAAACAACACAACTATTGATGCATAAACAGTAAGGAAAAAGATACATAAATATTTGTGTTATTAAGGAATTAGTGCAATTGCAGTGCTTTGCTTTCTTAAAAAATATAGGCTCTATTTTGATATTCACACTTAAGGAAACACTTTGGCTCTGATAAAACCAAGTGGATAATTAAAAATTATAATATTAATTGTACCCTTAACACAGATAAGTAAACTTGGCAAGAAAGTTTTAATGAGTTAAAGTGAAAAGGCAGTGTCTAAATTAACTGAGTAAATTGGCAAAGGGAAAATTATTGTATATACTGACCCCTTTAACTTGTTTTAATGTCTGAATTTGAACTACATAGATTAGTTTTCATTACATGATACATTAAATTATAAGGATAAAAGAATTGCTCTCAGAATCTGCTTTCTAGGACAGGTAACAGTGCTTACAAATTAATTGTCCTGTAATATGTTCTAATAGTAACTTGAAATCCACAGATTCAGTAAAGATTCCTGAGGGAAATGCCAACTACTGGATTATCTTTAGAAAGTCAACACAAAAGACGAAAACACGATCGCACTGAACTTTGTTAAAAACGCAGACGGTTCCGCAGCATATTGCAGCTGTGGGAATTCCCAGCGCTCTGGAAGACGTCGGCTCCTGCAGAGCACACCTGCCACGTGCCACAGCCCAAAGGCACGGAGAGGGCGACGGACGTCCAGGGACGCAAGCGCGTCTCGGATACGCGTACAGGTAAGAGCCGGGCTGGAGAAGCTGAAATAGTTGATCTGCATCATCTGAAAAGACGCTACACGCTTATGAAGAGTGCACGGCATGTTCCAGAACAACTTTTGGATAAAATAATTTACTGCCAAATCTTGACTGAAATAACTGTGACGTAAAAGCCAGCATAGATGTATACCCCACAGGGAGCTGTCTGACTGTATCAGTTTTTAATGTATCTTTCCGTTAAATCAAAGATCCAAATGCTAAATCTAGCACTGAGGGACATCAAGGGAATTTGTGACATTCCTCAGAAGACTCGGTGTCCATAAACTAATGAATGAATAAAACTGATCTCAATATTTAGTTTCTCATTTGTGACAAATATAATATTGATGATATTTTATTTAACTGTTTCATAACACCATGCTTGTGAAAATTTAATAAAATAGAAACTGCCTACCCAGAAACACACAGCAACCAGATAGTGAGATTATGTATATAATTAAGAAACAGGCACTGCAGAAGACTGTAATATATCATGATTTAGAAGTTCAGATCTTTCAGCTCCTACTAAATACTGTCAAGCACCAAGAATGTCTGAGCCAGAACCAACTGAAAACAATGGAAAGATTTCCATTGGCTTTAATAAGCACTGAATCAAATCCATAAAAATGAACCGAACTAGTAAATGTGCTGTCGCTCCAAGTGGCCTCTAAATAAATATATAAATGACATTTCTCACTCCAAATCTTCTAATTCTGGAAGGCACATAGCAAAGCAAGAGAAGGTGAAGACGGTACGTATTGGTGAGCTGTAACTCAGTCACATGCAGAGTCAGTGCAGAGCAGACGGTCCGTAATAAGTAGATGTCAGGATGTTCAGTTCAGATACGGACATGGAAATTCCATTCAGCTAAGTCTACCACCAAACGCTCACCTGAGCCTCCCAGAGAGCATTAACCTGCAATTCCCACTTTCCCATCGTACCTTCAGAGGGGTAAGCCCCTGGACCCCCGTGGGGCTGGCAGCCCTCTCGCCTGGGGACCTGCCATCCTGTCCTGCTTGGTACCCTGTGGAAGACGACCACCTCCTGCCCACCAGCAAGCCCTCGCAATGCCCATGGTGAAGACCCCCTTCCCATTTGGAAGGAGGAAAAAAAAGCTTTTTACAAGTCCCCCATACACAGGTGGCCTGAGAAAAACAGGGACATTTCAGATTTGTAATTCGAAGGTGTGCTATTCACATGTATTTTGGGGTCTCTAGAGTGCTGCCACCAGAAGACGTGGGGAAACACATGGGAAAGGAGAAAGAAGTGTTACCTCAACCACATCCAAACTGTAAATGGGAACGGGCAGACTGAGGAGCTTTCTGCTGTTCATTCAATATACCGTGAAGTATCAAAAATCTCTTTTACATGCTTTTTTCCACCTCCCTTTTGAAAAGGACCAGAATTACAACCAAGAAGCTAATAACTTGCTATGAACAGTGGTATTTGTTGAGGCATGCAGTTTCCAAATGGGAATTTGGGCTTGTTTTTATTCTTCACTTAACACTTCCCCTGCCCAGCGCAGACACTTGCACTGGTGTGGTTCCGACTATGACAACACAGGGAAAGCACATGGCCTAATAACTCCGACTTTAACAGACCCGTGGCTTCTAACAATGCAATTGCAGAGGAATTTGCCCTAAACAAAGCCTAAATACAGAAGCGCCCATCACAGTTAGCAGCAATTAATGTCTCCTCAGACTGCTACGTGCCTTAACCACAGCCGGAGGGGATCTCGCCTAGCAAGGGGAGAGGGGAACACCTGCGTGTGATGGTCACCAAGCTTCCTGGCAGGATCCTCAACAAGCAACGGCGTCGTGGCAATGCAGCGTGAGCGTTTGGTTCCCTACGAAATGGGACTGGAATCAGTGCCTCCCAAAAAAGTCCACGCAACGCAGCCCAAGCAGCGGGGGAGAAGTGCTGAAAAACCCACAAGAATTGAATCTATTAGAAATATTCTCGCTTGTCCTGCTATGACCCACATAGGAAAACTTTGGAAAAAGCACGTCTCACACCCAAAGTGGTGTAACTGGTTCAAAGTGGTGCTTCCCCGAGCCCTCCCGACGCATCGGTTGGGCATGTCCCCAAGGTGCCCCCAGCTGCCCCCACAGCCAGCCCCTGCAGCAGCTCCCCCCGCACCAGCCAGGCCATAAAGGATCTCTCTCCCTTCCCTCTGTGCCTGTGCAGCATCCCCAGCCTTTCTCCTCCTCCAGAGGACAGCCACCATGGCAGCATGGTACCTGCTCGTCCCAGCTGTCACCACTAGTGCAGGTTGCACTGACAATGTGCTGGTTAATAGGTCAATACCAAGCTATTAATAAATACGGCGGAATTACGTACAGAGCAGGGATGTGTGTATTTCGTAACATAAAAGAATAATTTTCAAAATGTAAAAGCACTAAAGCACATTTTCACTTTGTGCTTTATGACACCTACAGTATCTTGGCTCAACAAATTAAGATTGACATTTAAAAATTACTAAGCAGCCTATTTCTCCTTGTCAGTACAGGTCTAGAGCATCCATCATGGCTGGCGAGTGCAGAGTGCACGCACTGAGGGGAGGAGAGACCCTTAAAGGTTTGAACGTAAACCTCCTCTACAGATAAGGCAGGGAAACATGAGGAGACCCATACCCCATTAAAGTCACGACCACCATTTTTAAAGCCACAAATCAAGTGCGTTTGCTATTTGCATCTGAGCAAAGTTATGACAATGAGCCATAAGGAGAAAAGAAGCCACCTAAGAGGCAGAAGATGCCTCTTCCAAACTTAGTGTATCATCACAAATCTGTTAACTCCATGTAAGAGGCAACCTAAGGGTATCAAGTTTAAAAAGCACGGAATCAATAAAAAGTCATTAAAAATCAATGTATGAACTGGTTTGCATGCCCTCAGCCATCACTCCTAGGCACTAATGCTCTAATAATTCTCAATTGATATGCACAGAATATGCCAATTTAAATTTATTGGAGTACTTCAAATTTTTAAGTGCTTAACTTTGGAAAAGATTGGCTTTATGGGGCCAAAGCAGTGAAGAATGATCAGAAATGTTTAGAATGCCTTACATTTTCAGTAATTTGAAAGAGATTAAAGGAGTAGACTTATGAAATTAAGAATGATTTAAAAATCATTGGATCACTTCAAATTGGTAGAAATGCTTGAATCGCAACTATTGGTAGTTAGTACACATGCAGTGAAAGGGGTCTGTTCTTACATCAATGCCCAAATGAAATCTCCGATAGCATTAGACAGTTACACACATACACCAGAGAGAAAGGGAACCACTTGCATGTGCACAGAATATGCAGTGACTGCGAGCGCGAGACAAACCCTTACTGCCAAGAATCCCCCAAGTCTTTCCAGATTAAACTAATTTTGAAATGTAATATGATTTGAAATTGACTGTCTTGTTAGAAATTCTGGTTGATATTAATTTTTATTTCTGGTAGACAATAAACTATTTTGCAAAAAAAAAAAAACCCTCCTGTGCAAACATCTGGAAATGCGTAGAAATCCACAGCGGAGGGCAAGCCGTGGTCCCTGTGCGCAGAGCAGATGGGAGCCACGAGGAAGTCTGCAAACTCGGACACTGCGGGAGAATCCTGACCCCTTGGACACATCTACCTGTCGTTCGAGCTCCTAGGGATTCAGGATTTTTGCCGACGGTTTTAGAAATCTCCTATGACTTTTGTAGATGCTAAAATACTTGCTGTATCCCAAAGCCTAGCCCTGGAAGGGGTTTGAGCACAGTGCCTCCTGTGTGCGGCTGCCTTTACTTTTTCTTCATATTCCCTCCTGGAAAACACACCTAGAGGGGAAAATTTAAGAAGTGGTATTAACAGCTGAGTACAGCCAAGATAAAAGCCGGAGAAAACAAGGCATTAAAAAGGGTTAAGGTAAAATAATAAACTGTTATTAAGCCTATTAACAGTTTTAAAACATCATCGTTTATGGCATGATAGAGCTTGGCTTTTTATGGGTGTTTCATTTGTACGTTTTACTTATTCTGCTCCTATTTAACAGTGCCATGAATCTCTGCTTTAAATCCCCTCGGTAATGCACTGATTTAATCTGAATCTGCTAACCCTACTTTTAAAATAACATTGCAACAAAACAGAGGTTAACATTTCATAACTTGAAACCACAGGCGTAAAGGCTAAAATTTTATGAGGCCCCTCAAAAATAATACCCATTTTATTAAGTATAAAAAATACAGAATTAGATCTCGTGTCTTCATTCGGTACTTGCTTGGAAGATGGAAGGCACTTTAAAAACCGGCTCCATTTCCTTACCTCTCTGCCTCAATGGCCATAGCTGCCATGGCTCTGCTTTTCTCTCTCCCCTGGGGAAGGCTGTGCCGTGCGGGGGGCGGGCAGGGGACTGTCCCTTGCCGTACCCGGTGGCACGGCCCCCAAAGTCCACTCTTGAATTCAGGACCACGCACTGCGCTCGAGTGACCGAGACATAGTAGAGCAGTCTTCTATTAATGTTACAAAAATTCTGGCAGGAGTGAGCAATCAACATTTTAGGGATTTTGGTTTATAATTTAACTTCTTTCACAACACTATTACTTACTGCTACTTCTCTGCAATTCTTTCTCTACATATGATCTTGCACTTGCTAGATCTTAGCTGAGGAAAGAAGGGGAAGGGAAAAAAAAAAAACAAAACATAACTTTTATCCAGTGAGACACTTTATCAAGAAAATTCTACAAGAAATTGGTTGTTACCTGCAGATAACAACTGGTTTGTTAGTTAATGGCTGGAGGCAAAGCCAAGGCCAGTTAATGCTCCAGCTGTCCAGTCATTAACTGCAGTAAAGACTGATTTTGAGGAGGTTATTGCCGTGATAAAATATCCTCAAAAGATTATAACAGCAATAGTGTACAGAAAAAAAAAGTATTAGTGGCTATAGTGTGACTGAATGGCTGCATTTGAAAAATTGGTCATTCCCTGGCGGTTCATAACCGATTTTCCACCAGTCAAAAAGCAAGTTGTGCTCTGTTAGGTTTATTGTACAAGGCAATAAAAATATTGGCCAGGTTAAATTGTCAGCGTGTTATGACATTAACCATTCTTTTACTGTGCTTAATTTAAGTGTTACTATGATTCATTATGGAAAGAAACTGTCCTTTGCAAGTAAACAGGCATTTCAGCACTGAGAACAGATAGCAATAATAAATCTGATTGCAAAATTAAATTTCACTTGATGGCTTCCCCCCCTCGTCATAATGATCACCTTTTTTCTTTCTTTCTTTCTAGAAATACTTCAGAATTCTTGGCTATTTAGTTTGCAAGATTGTCTTCCAAAGTTTGCATTATTGATGTGATGCCTGGCAGCAGTACTCTAGTTAAGAGTGTGACAGCATTTCCATTAAAAAACCTTTTTGATGGTTAACTTGGCCATCAAAAGTCGCCTTGTGTTTCATTTGGCATGCGGATTCACAGACCTTAGTGCCGATCTGAACCACGCGAGCTGTTCCTTTCTCTTACTTTGTTGGTTAAGGGCAGAAATGAGCACGCAAAAACGTGCACACGCAACTTCTGTGCGCGTGATTCTGTAAATCTGAACCAACCTGTTTGTATTAAATTACAGGAAAATATGCAAAGTCCTGCAGATTTCTACCTTAATTTGCATGCTTTTATCATAAAGGCAATGTGCTATCATAATAATCTTAATATACATTGACAGACTACACCATAAGCACTCCAAAAAGCCATTAGGGTTTATTTTATAAATGTATAATAAGAATTCTAGGCAGATTCAGCTTTGCACAACTTTTTTTTTTTTTTATTACTATTCACTGACACCTGTAACAGAAGTGGAGTCACTGAACTTTACATGGCCAAAGCATCAGACTAAGGTTTGCAAGAGAATCTGGAGCAGTTAGGCTGAAATCTTCACTGAAATTTAACGGTTAGCTAATTCCAAGACATTGCTCTGAAGATTCGCTTCTAAATGATCTAATGAACAAATTTTACTGTGATCTACTGACGTCACTGGCATCCTGGCTCCACTGAAACCAACAATATTTAAGCACTCCAAGGTTTTAGCATAGTTTCAATTTCACTCTCACTCCAAGAACACCTGTATGTTATGCCAGCAAACCCTGTCCATCACGATGAGGGATTTTACAGGCACAAATGGTGGTACAATTCATCCCGCTCTATCAAGCCTTCGCAGGAGTCTCCAAGCAGTCACTTACCACGTGCCCCTGTACACCACAATATTAAATCCTGGGGTCTTCCACAGCCGAGGCTGCCTTCAATTTCCTAGTCATTCTTAAGGGACTGCTAGGAAGGGAAACGTTTGTTTTTTGGTTTTGTTTTTTGTTTTGTTTTTGTTTTTTAATACTAGCATCCTCAGGAGTGAGTGAATTGTTAGCTTTTTGCTGCACTGCACAATTACATTAAACGATTATGTCCAGCCTTTTGAAGGTAGCGTCAGAACAGCCACCGATGGCAGAGCTGCACACAGCCTCCGTAAGAACCTGCCGCACGAATTCTGCGCAGACATGTGCCAGTGCTGTCAGCAAGGCAAACAGAAAACAGCAGCAAGCACAGCAGAATGACCAAGACGACACAGACAGGTACAGACTGTGATTTCTGAAAGCCAAGGTTTGGGAACTCGCTTCACCATACTGAAATGTGCGTCAGATGTGATGATTCAATGATACGACATTAGCCTGTGCTAAGCAAAAGCTTCTGCACGTGCATTCACAAACACACACATAACACATGCACGTATATACAGACATTATATATTCCTATGTGGGGGGTGAATAGATGTATAGATAGATATATACAATAAGTGCATCATGGATGTATAAGTTACACACACACGTACATATATACATGTGCATTCACGAGCAGACAGAGATCCCGAAGCACTCAACAGATGCAAATACCCGGGAGCCCTTCAAGCAGGTGCTGGCGGTGCCACTGTCATCACGGGACCACTTCTGCACAGAGGGCTAAGTGGCTTGTCCAGTGCCATACAGCAACGCGAGGGAAAAGCCGGGAACAGCTCATCTGAGCTGCGGCTCTGTCTCCTGGCCTGGTCACAGACTAAACCCGTATCATGTTGCCCCGTGCTGCCAACCACATCCACTCCTTCAAGTGCGGCCAGTAACGACTCAGCCCCGGAATAAGCCGTGCTACCACGCATAATCAGACACACAGCCTATGAATGAAATGTACGTCTTATAATTAGGTCCACACGAATGCTGAAACTTCAAAATACAGTTTAGAAGGGTTTCCAGTACATCTGATGCCACAGGCATCACAGCTCCGCTTCTGGACTTACCAGCTGCTGCTCCAAGGCTTGGGCCAACTGTTGCTGCCAAAGGATACTCAGATGATGTGCGAAACTGGAACACGGAGAAAGGAGTTATTCGTCATCTTTGATGTTGGAACTTCAAGGGAAGCGCGGGCTCCTCTCCCAGCCATCGGCATGCTCAGACATCATCCCCACCTTGATGTTTGGCCTGCTGTTGCTATGGCTTGGTTTGATTTTAGGCATCAGTTGGCTCTGAAGGGGTTATAACCATGGCACACTAAATCACTACCCAAAATGAGGAGCTCACAAGTATCTTTATGCGTCTGTTCTCTATCGGATTCCAACCCTTTCCAGATGAAGTTACAAATGGAGTATTTGATTTCTTTTCTTTTTTTTTTTTTAAACTCTTAAATATGACCTTTTAAGATAAAGTGATTCCAGAGGGCTTCCAGATGATTTGCCATTATTTCAGGGCTGATGGCATACAGGCAACTGCTAGTGTGAAGGGCAGAAGCCTTCAGTGCAAGGTCCATCATGTTCAATATTGCAAGGAACATAGATTTTACTCAAGGACACCAAGATCAGCTTTTACGTTGCCAAAATGTGCAAGAGGAATTCTTACATAAAAGATCAAGATTGGTTTGGGGTTAATATTGAATTTTCAACAACATTTTAAGTAATTTTGAAATGGATGATTGTGGGGTGGGCATGGAGCAGGCACCCTCCTGAACTCCTTGCAGTCCATCCTGATGTGTTTTGTTAATGTGTCTGGAATAGATGAACTTTTGGCCCTTACAATGTCACTTCAGATTCTCCAGAGTCACCTGCAAAACTATAAAAGACCCAGGCATTTCTCCTGCAGCCACATCTCTCTCTACTCTGGACATGCTGCAGGACACTAGCCATGGTGGCACCAGTTAGTGATTTCTTGCAACAGTCATTTTGCTTCTGGGCTAGGAATCCCTGCATCCCTCGAGAACGAGACACAAAGCATTCACCATTTCCAAATGAGGACATGCACTGGCACCAGCACCAGTGCTGTTCCCCGTATCTTCTCAATTCAAGCAATTTCTCCACACTGCCCACCAATAAAGACTGGCTCTTTTTCAAAATACCTTGTGAAATCTATCTCAGACAAAGTCTTGCAGTTCTTTTCTACTGTCAAGAGAAAAGAAGAGTCAGGCTCATAGTCAAAATCACCTTCAGCCAAACCCCCACTGTCAGACAAGTGCATCATCGTGGATTTTGGATTGATGAACTACTGTATTTTAGTTTTTCTGCCAAAGCAACATGGGTTTCATCAGCAGGAAAGAGAATAGAGTGAGACAGAGAAGAGAGGCAGCACAACACATTACCCCTATGCAAGGGCTGCCAACAGAAAAAAAGGGCACTCTCTCGAAGGGCAAAGACACAGATGTATTCGAAGGACAGGCAAAGGCGTGAGAGAGAAGAGAACGGAGGTGGTACTCAGAAAGACATGTTAACAGGTAATGCTTTTGGAGGTTTCTGTGGAGACGAAATGCTGGCAGAGACTGAGCAAAAAATGGCAAGTTTTGTCACACACACACCGAGGCGGCAGAACCAGCTTCACCGATTTTCTAGCAAGTCGCCCACGGCACGGAGACAGTCGAAGCGACATGATACCCAAAAAATGCCTGAAGAGAGCGAGCTTTGGGAAGAAATTTCATGCAGCTCTTCCCACATCTGTGCATCTTTTTCATTTTTGAAAAATTCCCGTATTTTTTAGTTATACCATTTGTGACAACGACCTAATCAGATAACAGCCTCCATCCTGTGGGTCCCTGACTCTCCGTGGCTTCCCTTCCATCCTGCTGGAACGACTGACAGCGGCATTACCCACCTCAGGTTGGATCGTCCGGCCTCCCCTTGCCCGGCACCGAGAGCACCACGATTGCCTCCACCAGCTCCGCTTGCACCGTCCCCTGGGTTTGTGCTCCTAAACCTGGGCGTTTGCACTCGTTCATGTCTGTCAAAGCACAAGAACAGAAAATAAACATGTACTACACGTGAAGTTCACCCCTATGTTTTCTAGAACGGCTTAATCGTACACAACATGATATCTTTATAATTCAGATCTACTTGATGACAGGCATCACATATCAGTCTTCAATGCTCCTTAAAACAAGGTTTAGAGGAATTTAGTATTAGTATGCGCTGTTCTCTTACACATGGACACACACTCGTGTGCATACATACACGCAAAGATATACTTTCAGGGGAAGAGAGGTTTAAGTTAAAATAAGTTTTCAGACTTAAAACTTATTTGATTTAAGACTTAAAGAGTTTAAGCCAGATTTATTTTGGGTGATGAGTATGTCTTACATCTAAGGGATAAATATTTTCTCTTATTTTAACAACATCTCTTCCCTTTGATTTTCTCACACATGTTGTATTTAACTAATAGAGTGCAAATACCAAAACAATGGGATATCCAGGATTAACTCAGCAAATGCCATTAGGTTTTGTGCAGGCATAGTATAGAAATGGCACAAAAAACTTTGGATTCTTAGGGATCATTTCCAGTGATTCATTTTCAAAACTAAGGGATTTTTAATACTTGAAAAATTCAATATATTTCATAGAGTCATTACATTTTGTACAGTTCTGAAATAATGCCAATTTTGCAACTTAATTTGTTAAAATGATAATAAATGAGAAGGCTGTCACTTGACAGAGAAAAACTAGCTCTTTTTTCTGTTATCTGTTTTGCTGTAAGGTTAATTCTTTATATTTTATATTTAAATTAATTCGGATTTCTTTCATAATAGGGGGCTTACTATATTATGGAATTAGTAAAGAAATGGGCAAAAAAGGCAGGAAGAGAATGAGGGGGAGGGGACAGGGTAGGAAGAGATCAATTAAATAATTTTTTTTGTCAAAAATCAGATATGCACATATTTTAGTTTAGAGAGCATATGCTGCTCTTGATGTGGATCCAAAACCGAGGCAGTGCATTGAACAAAATAAAACCAGCTCTGTAATTATTAGCAGAGACATATTCGTGAGGGCCATTTCCTGTAGAAAATGCCACTTTTATTTTCTTTCCTGTATGCTACTTGAATCCCCTTAGCAGAGAAAAGAAAGAAGAGACGAAGTTACAGCACGCATTTCAGTAACAAGCCATGACCAACGTGGGATTTTTCGCCGATTACCACGTGCCTTGGAAAGTCCTGGAGGGCCAGTGGCCTGCCAGACCGACTGGAGGTCTTCTCCCATTGTATTGGCCACATTCACTTGTTCCAAGGAGAACGTGAAAGCAAGCCAAATTTGCCGGCGGACACAACATATAATCACTTTTTGGCCTGGATCAAAGCAAAGCAATCTGAATGAAGCATGAAGGTATCGGGGAGAGCAAAAGCCATGAGTGAAGTGCAAAGGCATCACCTCCTACAGTAGACAACAAAATAATTCAGGGTACATTAGCAGGTTGCACAAAGACGTTATAACCTGTGGGAATGAACAAGATGACAGAGAGGAATAAAGCTTGCAGTATTTCTCTATAAAGCCATAGAAATGGTATGCGGGTGATGACAGAAGAAAGCTGGTGGTTCAATCTTAATTTCAGAACTGTTGGCCTTCGCACTTTTGGGGATGTTTTTTGCACCAGATCTAAAGAAAGATAAGACAACACAACTAGCTCAGCAGAGAAAGAAAAGAAAATTAGTTACTTGGGTAACCATTTGTTGGGTAGGGAAGGGGAAAGGCAAAGAGAAAGTCACTATTCACTAGAATAAGAATAAAGTCATTTGGCCAACCACGGACAGACACCAATTCTTAGTGATTAAAAGATAAAACTAAGTTTTTGGGATTGCAAATCTGTGCTTGCATCAGCATCTGGAAGACCATTTTCAGGCTCTTAAAACTCATCCTACAACTGGCTTTATAATTTTGCAAACCTGTATGAAAAGAAATGTGTAAGGTTGCCCATAGCCAGCTAGCAGATAGTAGCATTTTTAGGCATATTGTCAAAGTGAATATTCACATTGCAAAAAACATATATTCTCCTCACCTACTGTTCTATATTATTTGTTACCATTTGCTTTTCTTGCTGTCCTATTTCTTTTTAAGGTGCGAAGTAGGAAGATCAAGATTTCTCATAAAAAGCCGGATGATCCTTCTTGGTTGTTCCTTCACAGGGGCAGATAAACTCCTGAGTCTGCAAAGAGTTACCAGGAATACTAAAAAATTAGAGTATCAAACACCTACAGTAACTTACTTGACACTATCCCTCCCCATCCCACCACCATGCTGTCTGTGATGCCTGCACTAAATAGATGCCACAGGAGATGCTTGCATGCCATGATGTTGTCCTCCTCCCCTCAGCGGTCTGAAAAATGCAGATGATAATTTTCCAAGGAGAAGAATCAGGAATAATTCTTCCATACAACTTTCAAGTGCATGGTTCAAAACCCCTCGCAGTAGGGTAAGTGGAGAGATGTACTCACCTCTTCAGGTACATCCGCTTCATGCATCTTGGCTCTAGTAAGAAAGAAAGATCCAAGCACCCAGAAGAGTCATAAGCATTTCTGTCTGCATGAGGGTTTGGTCCACAGGGCTCTACAGAGCCCAGAAGGATCCCTGCTAAGTCTGAGATTATATTTATATCAGTACAGGAGAGCTCTTTCAATGATGAAAAATCTCTAAAGGAATCAAAATGAGAAAACAACACTTTTGCTGTATCAAATTGCCCCAGAAATTTGGAAAACAGCTCTTAAAAAGGTAAAGATATAAAAACTGTCATCAGACCCATTTTCACACTTTCTAATCTGCAGTTTAATATTATTTACATTATGGGAAAACCCCACTGCCCCAGTAGGCTCAGGGGGACACTGCATTAGTCATGGTGCAAATACATACAAAGACGTGACCCCTAACCCAGAGAACTTTTTATCAGCCCCTAATTAACCTCTTCCTGATCCTTGAAGCCAGAATAATCAATGGTCTCTATTCTGGCTTTAAATTTTTTCAGCTGGGGGAGGAGGAGGATCCATGGAAAAATTATTTTTAAAAATATGACTTCTAAATTACCTTCTGCATGGGACAGCACTCTAACAAACAATACTAGGTCTGCCAAATCACTCTTGCTCTAAATAACCAACTCTCCTCGTACAGCATCTGCTGTCTGAAAGGGCTTTCATTTGTTTTTACTATTATGAATAGTCAAGAATTCAGTATCACATGAATGGGAAGCTTCTAGAAAACTTAAATGTGCTTCATTGCGCCTTGCTGAATGGCTGACTGTTGCCTTGTTATGAAATATGCTCGAAAAACCTAACTTTATTGTGATTAACCTCCATGCACAGGGTTGAACAGGAATATTCTCCACCCTGAAGAAAATGTCTATTGACATACTGGCTAAAAAAGCTGGGATTTTCAAAAGGCCCATTGACTCTCAGTGTAAATTCAACTCTTAATGAACCTTAGGCACGTCTGAGCATCAAAATTCCAAACTCATCTCTGTACAAATAGTGTATCTAAATCCAAATTGAATTGGTAGAACCCCCCTATGGCAGTTTAACCCATAACGCCTTCCTCTACTCTCTGTTATAATCTAAGGATTGCTTTTGTTTGAGGAAAGGAGGCAAGAAAACACTCCTTATGAGCACTCTCAGCGGTTCGGCAGGAGGACGGAGCTGGCTGCATGCGTTGCTGGATGAGTACTTTGGAAGCTTAGCACAGGAGAAATAGGATGACATTAAGGGCAGTGACTGGGTAAGTATAAGAGCAGGTATGAAAAGAGAGAGGTGGTGTAATTAAGGGATGAAGCGAAGTAGTGGTGCCCAATGGATTTTAGATAATAGATGTCATTAAGGGTGATTCAGAAGATTGAATTGTACAACACAAATCAGTGTGGAAGCTGTGGAACAAACCAAGTAGAGAGAAGCATCACTTCTCTACTTACGGTAGAGAAGTGTTGGTGTGCTTTGTGCACTGCCATCTCTAAAAGGGACCGAGCTAACAAGAGAGATGATTAGTTTTCTGGGGGCAGAGGTTAAGGATGTTAGCGAGAGGGTTGATATGCTATAGTCAAGAGAACTGGGAATGAATCCTGTATTTGTGCATGTGGAAATTAAATGATAACAGAAAGGCAGTGAGAGATGTTTCAAAAGAGGTTGGGAC
>VXBL01005409.1:1062514-1145014 GCA_013400195.1 Aramus guarauna | reverse complement strand
ACACACGTTTATATACGCACACGTGCCATTTATACCTGTCAATCTCCACCACACTAACCTTGTCATAGAAAGACCTTGAGACAGACTTCCAGCAAAACAGAAGTTGCTCGGTATCGGGGCATTAAAGATATTTATTTGACCAACCCAGTAAAAGTGGCCATCAGAGGGTAGGAGGAAATCTAAAATGGCTTAAAATATCCAGAGATTCACCCACAGGACCAAGAAAGCCTGAAGAAGCCAAGTTTTCTCAAACCTATTTTGCCATCAGTACTTTGAGGGGAGTTAAGGATACAGGAAAAGAAAAACATTCAGGAGTGATTATTCAGCCAAAAGGACTTATGCTCCTAATTGCTCATGTGCCTTTGAAAGTTCCCTACAGCTCTTTGCATTCAATTTTCTCTTATTTTGAAGATCAAAACAATGATGCAAAGTTCCCCTATTTAACTTAAGTGCTCTGACAAGACACACAGCCTATTCTGCAGCATTTCTGCCGTACGTAGCCATCAGAAAAATCACACCTTTATTACACAGAGTTCTCTCTTGACTGGAAAGCGTTTTCCACATTTCGCAGGGCCACCCCAGCACCGCAGCCAAGAGCGCACGGCACAGGTACTCACGGCAAGCGATGGCAGCGTCCCTGGCAGGCTGCACACGCCGAGCCCCAGCCCGCAGCTTCACCCATGCCGGCAAGCTCCTCTTCCAAAGCCTGGAGCAGGTGGAAGGACTCTGGAAGGACCTTGCTCTTGGCCTTTTCCTGCCCAATTTCACAAGGTTAATGAGACTCGCAGAGGAATCGCTGCTGGAGACGGGGCAACATGAGCCTTGCAGAGCATCACATCTGGAGTCCAGAGGCGCTTGCCTCCCCCATTTGCATTTGCTTCCTGCTCCCTCGTACAGAGCAGGATCAGCGATTCTCTCTCTTTCACAAAGAGCTTGAACGAGGACTGACTGGGGCTGAAATGAAGAGGAATAAAGGGGAGGAAATTTTAAAATGAAGTCTAGTTATTTTTTAATCTCATACCTGAAATTTATAGCATCATTCTCCCCTCTGAATAAACAACTCTTCTGTCCCCTCCAATTACAACGCACAAAGCTGACTGCTACATGCAATGTCAAATTTACACTGGTGCCTTTTATCAGGATTTCCTTTCATATTGCTCTCTAAGCAGTGACTTTGTAAGGAGATTAACTGCATTATATGCTGCCACACATTAAACAAACCCACATGTATACAACACAGCTTTTAAGAGATTTCTGTTTTCCCCAGGATGGCCCTTCCTATCTTTGAAGATCTTGGTTTTTAGCACCCTGTCCCTCAAGAACTGGTCCACTTCCAACATCAGCAGAGAGAAGGAGTTCCAGATAGATCCAGTATCCATCTACACTGCCAATAAATCAGGTGGAGATAGCTTTATTATTCCTGTTTCATGGGGAAATTGCTGATCAGCTCTGCTTGTTATCCGAGATAAAGGCAAAAGAAAGAAATAGTCTTGATTGTCAGTCTCCACAAGGCACACGTTTCCCAATAAAGGCATCTTCTAAAGAGAAGTTCCTTTAATAGGTTCATTTAATTTTTTCTTAATACTTGTTCTGACTTTTTAAAAAAAGCTTTTTTCTCACTGATTCTACAGCTTACAAAACCAAAACCAAACCCAGACAAAAAACAAACTGCGACATTCCCAAACACTGTGCAACCCACAGCAACTTCATTGGCAACTTCTCATTCATTCAGTGAAACATAAATTGGGTCGAACATAGATGGTTTTCGAGGGACTATCTACAGACAGTTCCTGTAAGCACCACCTTTCATGAGACTGCCTAGAGCAGCAATTTGTTACTGAAATGGACGCAATGCTCGAGTAGTCAGGATTGGGGTGTACTGTTCCTTCCCAAAGACCTACCTGGTACCGGGCAGTGACACCCAACGAGAGATAACCTGGGTGGATGCAGAGTCAGTTCTTCACCTTCAGGTTGCATGCCACTTTCTTTGCTTTTCAAGGACCGAGATGATTCTCTGTGTTTGATTACTCCGTTTTGTGTTTTCTGTTTGCCTACACGTAGCGCTCATCTCCCAAGCCAGGCAGATCAGGGTGCTGGAGGGACCAGCTCCCACTGCCAATCCCTCCATGGTCTTGCAAGCAAGTGAAGGCAGGAAGTGTCTTTTCTCTCAGCCCGTGTCTTCCAGCACCTACCCTGCTTTTCCTCATTTCTATTGCTCTCTTCTTTTCCTTGACTTTCTGTCAACACCCCTAGCATCCCTGAAAGTTTTAATTTTTTTAAATCTCTATCAAAGCTACTAAAACAAGGCTCTAGAGCATTGATTTACCTTGCCATACAGGTCTAAAAGAGTTTTTATTTTTTTAATAGTATTATTACTGATTTGGCTAATGGGAGACAGATCAAATATGCTTCTCTTTTTGCAGGGGCTGAAATAATTTAAATGCATGATGTAATTGTCCATCTTTTTTCTGTGCAAATAAGAAACCTGCAGGCAAGCAACTCCATGTTCAGCTGTTTTTCCAGCTGGAAAGATGGAAAAAAAAAATCAGAATATCCATTCACTCTCTGAAGAGGAAGCAACCAGTCTTTACAGATTTAATATTTTATATTTAAGGTGGAAGCTGATCCAAGATCTTGGCTTCATACAGATGAAAAGCAGGCTGCTTGTATATTGCTGAGCCTATCCTACTTAACTACAGCTAGGATTGTGCACGTGGAAACTGTACAAACAAAATCAGGAGAAATAAGAACTGGAAAGTCTGTATGCAGTCATCAGCCAAACCTTTCTTCAAATGGACACTATCCAGGTACCAAAATAATAGAAAAGTATCATACATGCAGCCTGAAAAGTTATTGAAATGAGGCTGCACAGTGTTCATACAACCTGATGCATCAAGGTTTTTTGCTCCAGTATGCCCCCTTCTCATGATGCCGGCTTCTGCCGTTACAGATTTTCCTTTGCCAGACACCATACTGTTTTGACAACTAATCCTCTTTTCCTCATAAACTTTTTCTTATCCTGGACACACAAATCTCCTCTGTCCCCTGTGACTGTAACAGCAGAAAGCAGCTGAAAACTGCAGACCGTCCTTCTCCAGTCCTAAGCTGTACTGACCACTGATCGCTTTGGCTTAGAGAAACTAACAGGCAATTAGAAAACAGAAACAAAGTAACTGCGGTGGACATTCAGGAACCATGCATTATTTTCTGTATGAAAACTACCACCATGCAAGCATCACAGGTCTCAGAGTGAAATCAAAGTAGTACATGCTTCTTTCTAGGCTATTTATCAAAAAAATATCTTTGGTGATGTCAAGGTATGACTTTGAAGAACACATAGATATCCAACAGTAGAAGTTGGGCACTTGATTATCATGATCGCTCAATACTACTGAAGTTATGTGGTCTAGGTGTATAAGCAAATAGTACCAGGACCACATTCAAGAGCAATAGCAGCAAGGGAGACCAGATATCTTTGTTCCAGTCCATGCAAGAGGAAGCTACTGCTCTCTGAGATGCAACTTTGCTGTGCCTCTCAATTAACAACTTTGAGAGATGAAATTGTTTCACTGCAAAAACCCACTACTGAAGTACCACTAATAGAGGACCAACTTCAACCACAAAGCCTGCTAGACTGAGTAGAAACAGATCAGTACCTTTCATGAGCAGCTCACCTGGATTTTCCATTCTGTTAAAAAATATCAACAGAATTTATTTTAGATCCATCAGAAATGACCCAGGTAAGTCTGGGCTTTAGGTACACAGATGATGGAATATTTTCACCTGGCAGTTCCCTGGAAGAGACCAATGAAGTGAAAATTTCCCAAAGTTACTAGAGCAGTTCTTTACGAGAGCGCTGGGGTGGAAAAAAAAAACCACACACACAAACATGTGTGTATATATGTATACACATAGGAAGAGATTGATTTGCCTTCCAACTTGAATTATCCTACAATCCTAAGCTCCACAGAGTCTCAAAGGCAAGATGATGATGATGGGTCCTTACAAAACAGTGCCCCTCATACAGAGTGATAGCAGAGATCACATATCTCCGGCAAGAAGGAGGAGCATGCCACCGTCCCCAAAAGCAATAAAATCCGCTTGTTATCCAAACATCCACATCATGCTGGGGCCACCAGGAGCAGAAATGGGGGTTGGCTTGGCCAGGACCAGTTGCAGAGACAGTGATGGAGCCTTTGAGCTCCCGTTCACCTGCTGCAGCCCCATGGCAGGTCTCTGCATCCTCCTCTGCAGTCCCAGGCACAGAGCGAATACCGCTGCAGGTGACTCCACCAAGCTGCTTTGCGTCATTCATGTTGACACATTCAGGTATGCCTACACATGTGCTGACACAGGGCCACATATTTCTGATATTTTCATTCATTGCAACATTGCATACATGGTAAATACATCCATCCAGCTGCAGTAAATCACCATTTTACAATGAATATATACCTAGATTATTACTGTAATGCTGATGTATTGAACCATTAGTATAAAAAAGCAAGCAGGTGATAAAAATGATGCAAAGACTCCCATAAAGTGAGAAACAAAACCCAAACTACTGTAGCAAACATTAGCACTGAGATAAGTAAATTAGCGATTATTCTGGAGATAAATTAGTGGGTAGATAGGGGTATGTAAAGTATATGTTGCTGCTTGTATCTTTTTCAGTTGGGAACTGAGAGCTGCATCTTCCCAAATCTATGTAGCATCAGTGCAATAATATGGATGGATATTTAAGACCAGGCTATGGCCATGACTCTAAGGCAATTGCCTTCCATAGAAGTCAGCACACCAGCAAATTTCAACCTTATTAACTTTGCTGCTTTTATACATCGCACTAATTAAAAACCCTACCATAAAAGTTGCTCTCAGATACTTTGCGTAGAGTAAATATGCTGTGGGAATCCGGTATAACTGCAAATTTGCCTCTAACTAGAAAACAGTCAGTGACCCTGAAGAGATCAATTTTTAGGCAGCAATACAAGGTATCCATGGAACAGAAAGATTAACTCTTCTCAGCATTTCAAGACTCCCAGTGAAATCAAATCTTCAGAGAAAATGTATATCCAGAGTGGCTTTGGAATCCAGACCTAATATATGGAGAAACTTTCAAAGCAGGTCATTTATTTGACATAATTGTGTGAACATCCCTTTAAGCTGTGCAAACCAGAAAGATCATTTCAAAATATTAACTTATTTCTTGCTATCAACAACAATGCAATTAATTCCCCTCAATAAAGATTGTTTTTGCAAAAGAGCAATAAGGTGCCTCTGCAGGGGGCATCATTATCATTAAATAATCACACCCCAGGAGACGCGAAGCACTCTGCTGCACCATGTACATTTTAGCACTCCAGAGTATGATTAGTTTGTGTTAACCACACCCCAACATAGCTAATTGGGAAAAGAGTCTATAAACTGAGGAGATTTCTGTATTTATTATGTTTTTGGAACTGATAGTGAAACTGGGAAGTTTCTTGCCAGTCCTATGGAAAAGGTGGCCAGACCAACCCAGCCAGGCAACGTCTTCTTCCAGCTGCAATTGAGGCGGAAGGAGTCCGTAAAGTCAACTTGCCATAGAAATGCATGTTAATATCTGCATCCTCAAAAAGTTATGTGAGCAAAACCCCATGCATAACAAGGAGTTATGACTTCGGGTTTTCTATAAAAAACAAACCAGGTCCAGCTGTCCTGCACATATATGCAGGAAATCAGACACTATATTTTAATGGAATTGCTGCTTCTGATCTGCTGGATGTTTTATGCCACTTTGGACAGTCTTCTGTGATACGTGGATTGAACGGATATATACAAATGGATGGAGTTTAAAAAATTATGTATACTTTCAGAACATAGATTGTTGCTTTGCATGGTGCTATAGCTGTCCTGAGGACTTGGTGGTTGGGTTTTTTTGTGTTTAAAACAGTAGTCTTCACCACAGAACTCATCCTGGAAGTTAGATACTCCAATGGTGAATGGAAGTTATGACCATTGTACTCTAGATCTGTCAGTTTTCCCTTGCTGAAAAGAACACAGAAGAAAATTATGGAAGAATCATGGTTTTGTACACAATTTGATTATGAATAAAACAGAAACCAGCTCATCATTCCGGAAATGAAATTCAAGCCTGCTTTGACAGGTGCAGGCACGACTTCAAAGGCAACCAGATAGGCACAGGATCAGCACTGTATACCTAGAACCATGTTTAAGGGTAAAGCAGCTCAATAACTAACCCCACATGGGTCAAGCCTCACTGTTGGAGACCTACCAGCCCATTTCTAGGATACTACATGCCCCCCATTGATTTCTGCAGACGTAAGGGAAGGGGAGCTGCAAGACAACAGTACCTATTCAAAGAGATGGTGGGCTCACTGTCAAGATGTCCCCCTCGGGTGATGAGGGCACACATCCAGGACAAGGCCACATGATCAGTGACAAAGGCGACACTATAGTCACTTGAGGACTGTGAGAAACTCTGTTCTTACTACATGCAAGCCCTCCAGGGGCAGGGTGTGACTGACCAGTGTAGAGGAGACTAGTGAGCCACATTAGTTGCTTGTATCGCTAGCTTGGACTGCCTCTATCATTTGGTGCTGTCATCCATTTCTTCTCATCAGTTTAAAGAAGAGACTGCAACTTTTCTGTAAGACGTATAGGTGAGATGCACCAAGTCTTACCAAGTGCCCTTGTTCCCCCTCAGCAGCCAAGAATTTCACCGGGTGCAGAGCTGTCATTAAGGCTCTTAGCGAAGCTTCTCCCATTTACTGATCAGACCAAGTTGAACAATGGTTGTTCAAGAGAATAAGACAAAAAATTAGAAAAGAATTAGAGATATAGGAATTCAAATGAAGCAAACAATACCATATGCATGAGCAAGCAATATACTTTTTGTTAACACAGGTTATTTTATAATCAATATTTAAAGCGATTTTATCAGTAAGCGTAACTGATACTTCATGACTATGTATGTGTAGTTGGTGAGCTATAGATTTATACATACGAGGGTTATCATGACTTCAGTGTAGCAAGGCACAGCCGTTTTAAAATTGAAATTGTCAGATTTTATCAGTTATCTCTTTCCACAGGATAATGTAACTTTACAATTACTTAGCTCATAAAGAACTAATTTCATTCAGCTTCCAATAAATACTTTCAAAATAGGAGTCTATGGCAAGATTTCTTGAGTGGTCGAATCATGAACAATAATGGCCATACAGACTTTGAAGGAAAGTCTTGATAATGAGATTAATACCTGCAGGCTTCTTGCACAAAGATTTAGTTTTATAAGCAATTAATAATAACCTCTTTTTTCTATTTTTTGTGTATTACAAAAGAAAATAAGTTATTGATTTCAACTGCAAAAATAACTATTTGCATAACATTGTTGATTGTATGTTCTACTAGCACAATCAGAATTAATTGGAGCAAAATATTTTATTATTTTTAAATGGGTAAAGATTTTATATATATTAGCATTTGTATCTGATTAGAACAGTCTGTCTAGCAGCACTGTTAGGAGCACAGATCAGATTACCGTATTCAATCCACACTATGGCATAAAGCCTTCCCGTTGGCACCTCTGCACTCACTTGTGGGGAGACCTTTGAAGCTTTCCTAAACTTTAAACACGATGAGTATTAGCAACTATCACTCAGCTCTTATTACATTCTAGATATCATGTTCTTAATTAAATATTAAGAGTGAAACAGCAATCTATGGGAATTTTGCTGCTTATTCCATTTTATTTACCTGATAAATCCCGTTGTGCCCTCCATGTTTGTATGTGGGAGGAAGCTCAAAGCCAGCAGAAGGTCAGTCAGAGCATCTTCCAAGTTTAGTCTACATAAATAACTGAATGAACAAGATCACCTGCCTTTAGGTGGTGCTTCTACCCATGGGAGGGATGCAAGTCAGATGTCTGCAAGTTAGACAACCTGGATATGCTCTCACCTGCAATTGGACAAAGCTGGAATTCTGTGGTGAAATAATTCACACCATACTTCATCTTTCTCCATTCAGTCTGTTTCTAAACAGAAACACATTTGCTATGAAACCGAATATAAACTTTATCTTTAAATTGTATGCATGATTATCTTAAATTACCTGTTTTGTTGGAACAGCTTTTCTGTGAGTAGAATGGTTTCAAATGTAAAACTAAGGCAACCTAGTGATATCACTTTTAAGTTGATGAACTAGTCATGCAATATACTGTGCTCATTTAAAAATTTATATTCACACTCAGGCCCTCAGTCTGAGTAAACACCAAATCCTTTCTGGTTCCCAGACTGAAATAGTTTTTTCAGTAGTTTATTTTCTAAATTAATTCATCATGAACCAAATGACTGACATCACACTGAGCGAGAGCTTTGGTAGCATCTCTGCCCACCTGATGTTTCACTCCAGCCACCAGCAACCGGACAGCACACGTGCTTTGCTGGGCCAGGTGTCTCAGAAATAGAAACCATCTTCTGCTCAAAAGAGCAGCAGCAGATTTCCGAGGCTGGAGAGTCAAGGGAATACCGGTATATTAGATGAAAAAATGGATCACTCCCTGTGCACGGTTAGAACTCACAAGTGCTGAGAAATGATGTTTTGAAAACCAAGCTGTTGCCAGGATGGGACTCTGGTCCCCTGCAGTTTGGTGTTTCATGGCTGCGGCGAGCTCCAGAAGCAGCAGCACTTCCAGGATCTCTCTTCTCTACCCAGGGACTTATTTTTTCAAGGACACCAACTACTTTATCTTTGACCCATCCCGCCCCTGCTGAATTTGGTTGGAATTGGTTTCTTGAATTAAAAGCTTCTAGGGAAGATGGGCAGGGAGGTGGACATGTGGTTGCATCAACCCTTGCTTTCCACAGCACATGCTCACCTTACACTTCCCAGCTCAGTCGTCATCAGAATATTTGGGTTTGGTTTTTGTCTAGCTGGGTTATGCACAAATTTTGGACCATCACCAGCTCAGGAGAAGGGTCTCATCTGATCTGTTTTCTCATGCTTGCTTTCCCTGAACAACTACTAGCTGAAATAGATGCAATCAGAGAATTAACCAGAGAATTTCCAAGTTCTCCCACAGCAATTAACATAAAAATAAGAAAAAAGAGCAGGAATGAGAGAGAACGTGTGTGTTTGGGGAGATTCACGGGCATTAGATTTTAAAGATGAGCACTGTTTAGGACTATTTGGTGCCCCGGTATTTGAACCGCTCAACTTAGTAAGAGGAAAAAGCATTTTAAAAACTCAAACTATAGCAGGTTCTTGAATTTCATCTGGTTTGAATATTTGAAATCCCTGATAGGCTGGCTAGTCATCCAACATGAATAGAAACAAAACAAAATGATATGGGACCAGTCCACAGGCAGATTAACTACAGGCACAAAAAGCACAGAGGGGAAAAAGCAGTAAGAAATTAAAGGAAAATTCTAAATACCTAATAAATCTGAGAATTTCATAAACATTCCACACAGAGGAAAGAAACAAAATATGGCAACTAAATTATGCATTCACAATCGTATGCTTAACTGGGATACTTCGCACTTGGATTTTGGTGAATGCCGCTTTTAATTCCATTGCAGATGTTCGTATTCATAACACGGACTATGCCCAAATTTAGCCAATATCAAACGGCTTTTTTACATATACTACAAATATCAAATACTACAAAAGAGGCCAGAATTAAAAAGTAGAGAATATAAACTAGACTGTGAAAGAAAAAGACAATAGATGAAAATCATTTTTAGAAATATCAGTTCTTGGAAAATCACTGTTAGCAAATTATCAGTTGCTTCTTCAAATAATAAGACTTTTAATCAATATGCAAAAAAAAAATCAATTGCATCTCTCATTTTTTATCCTTCTTTCTTTTGCTCTCGTATTTTATGTACAGTAACTCACATTTCTCAGCCCACTGTGTAGCTATGAACTGAAATCAAACATTCAGACAGTAAATGAAGCTGCAGTTTGTATTTATAATGCTCCTATAACTATGTATATATATATTATACAATCTCAATCTCTGTTAAAAAAAGAGGCAGTTCAATAGAAAGAGATCATTTTATTAAAAAATCATGAATGCAACTGCACTCATTCAACCTTAGAAATGTTTTGATGGCTTTTCAGCACTGCAATATACTTAGATGGGAATATGTCATTAATATAAACAGCAGAATAGAAACTATTAAACTAACACAATTTAAAACTGAGCAAACCTGAGTATTTGATTAAAGTTTTTGTACATTCTATACACTTGAACAGGTAACATAGAAGCATAATATTTTTGTTGATTTTTAATTTGTTAGAAGTATTACACTTGAAAAGCTAAATTTTCAGTAGTTTGTATTTAGAAATTAGAAATCTGGTCCTGTAGGAGCTTCTTTAGTCTGATTTTCCTAGCTATATTTTGAATTTCAAGAGAAGTCTAAGACAAAAAGCAGTAATGAAGCACACTGTAGGAACCATCTCCCTTGTTACAAAGCAACAGTAAATGTGCTGCGTTTGAGTCAGTGTACGTTTGGTAACTTTCAGGGATAAAGATAAAATCCAATTCCATATATATTTAATGGATACCAAATTTTCTAGAAGATTTGCAAATAAAACACTATGGTTACAAAGGTCACGTATTAATATGTAGTCTAGCCTTTAATGGATGTGTTTATTTTTCTAGACTGAATAATTAGCTGAGCATTTTTTCCCCAGAATAACATTGCATTACACAAATGCAGGGAATTGCTTACTAAAAACAATTTAAATTATACCTCGTATGCAGTATGTGCAATAACTGTGCTCCTATCTCTAGGATATTAGGGTAAATTTTTAAAGCAGTGCACAGAACGTAATCTTGTTATTTGCTAACTGGATTTGTGTGCTTAAGACTCACACACTGCTTTGAAAAATTACCCCTTTAGAAGATTGACCTGGGCAAGGAACGGGAGTTTTAAACCTGGATTGGAACAGAAGTTGTAACCTAGCTTGGCAGCAAAGGCTGGCTTAGCAAAATGACTTACTGTAGCTATACTACCATTTGAATGGCCAAATTAAAGAAACTAATTCTTATTCTAATCACATCCAGTGGAATTCTGATATGCTGACACCCAAAATTATGGCTCTGTCATTAGAAAGAGAATGAGTGGGAATGTTTTGAAATTTTTTCTGTAAATTATGAAATAGACAGTGGCCTAAATGACAAGATATGACATTTTTGGTTTTTTGATTATACAGTTAAAAGTTTTTAGTACTAGGCTTAATTTCAAGGGTGAATTGCATCAGTGTGGATCTAATCCAAATGAAATACCTTTAAGATTCTTACTTCTTCAACTATTAGAGATCTATCATGTCTACTGCATGAAGCCTCATTTTCATGTTAGAACAGATGGGCAAAATTGTCATTAACAGAAACTGACAACTCTAAAACTGAAATATAGATTTAGAAAGGAATCTAATGAATTAAATCAATGTTATTGCAATGAAAGCCAAAGAAATTAATAGTGATTTGTAAAGTTACCCTGTATTTTAACCTCAGTATATTTTAGTCAGTGCAATTTTAACATTCACAATACCTTTTCAGATTCATTGTTAATGACTTACAGCGTAATACGCTCATCTTAATATATCATCCACTCTTAGGAGACTCGAGCACGTTGGGCTCCATTCAACCAGATCAGTCTGCGGGATGCTGAGAAAGACGACAAATCCAAATGTAGTTGCATTTCCCCCTGTCCTGCAGCACAGAGGCAGCGGCACTACGGTGCTTCAAGCACTTCTCGAGCAGGCTCCCATGTCTACACATTTCTAATCAAGATGACTTGCAATGATGGAGTTGCTCAAAACTCACTTCAAGTCAAGACTCAGGGTTTTGTAAGCTTCTCTAAAGGATGTCTCATTTATTTCCAGCCTTCTGGCTCCAAAATAAAATATTTTCCAGCTAATGTGTCTTGCTAGATACTGGGTTTTTTTCATTTGCATATGTAATATAGCAGTTAAGACTTTTGGTATAGCACATACACTGCCCTAAATGAGGACAAGTACCTTCACACTGTCCAAGGGCACGTTGTTGTGAAACTATGGAAGGTAGAAGGCAATGTATCAGATGGATAGATATAAATTAATTATCATGGTCATAAGACTCATCCCACATTGCAAGGGGAGCAGAAGCAACACACCCAAAAGCACTCCCAGGCTAAACAGCCACAAACTCTACAAGCTAAGTCAGAGCTGCCCGTGCTCACAAAGCTTCACAACTCCTGGTTTAGGCACTTTTCTACAGTATAACTGCTTTGCATTTAACCCTTCTTCCTCAAAAATAAGGGTTGGTTGTTTTTTTTCCTTGCAGTCTACCAGAAATAAGCAATTTTTATATCCGGCCCCTTTACTTTTGCATGTATAGGTAGGTGGCCGCACGTCTCCGGTAGTGCCAGCGTTTATTCATATTGCAAGGCTAGAAGTAAAATAAGCCAAACATGCTTAGCAAGTAAACTGCATGGCTGAAAGCAAAAGCCAGAAATGGGTGCCGAAAGCTCTCACCCTGATGGAGAATTCAACAAGAGCAATGAGACTTGTGTCACCGATGATATTAAACTGGATTTAACAAAAAGAAAAGAACAACGCGTGCTTGGTGTCTTTTTCAGTAACAGGAAGGTTTCAGAAGGGGAAGAAATGCAATATTTGAGTTGAATCCTTTAAAGCAAATTATGTGCCATTTTTAGCTGTATTTCAAGCAACATCATAAAACTGTGGCTTTGCATGTCATGTCTCAGCAACTGCTGTTTATGACATCATGCAAGACCAACAACATACTCGATTGTACAGAATTATTTATTCAATTGTCTGTTTTACCCAATAAAATCTTGGGTCTGTGCTTTCTAGCTGGTTGATATCACCTCCCAGCCCTCACTGTCTTAGCATCTCTTGACTCCCATGCTTTTGTAAACCCAGCAGTCCTACGACATCTCGATTTTCACTTCCTTTTGCTAGCGGGCAAAGCGCACGGAGAAGTTAGAAGGGGCGTGCATTTTGCTTGGCGCTGGCCAGCGTGGGGATGACAACAGGTAGGGAGAGCGCTCTCCTCCCCTCACCCCAACTTTGATCGCTGAGTCACCAAAAAGCAAAATATGTCATCTTAGTTTCTGCTGAGATCCTTAAAGAATCTCAAAATATATGCATGATGCTGGGTCTGGGATTTGCTTAAGGACATCATCTTAGGATCTCGTCCGACACGACTGAACAGTCATCAACTGACTGACAACCCACTCACCATACATGCATGCAAAAGAGGAAACAAACATCAACTGCTTTGAAAAATAAGATCTGTGGGAGAGAAAGAATCAGAAAATTATTTCCGAAGCTCAGAGACTTAATAATGAAGGCAGTGTTCAAAAGATACTTAAAGAGCATTACAGACAGAGTAAAGGTTTAAAGCGCTATTTTTAGTAATGTTCAATAAAACATGCATCTGCTATATGTTTTTGATTTTATGAGGAAGCTTTTTCTTCGTGACACTAGAGCGGGTTTGTCAAACTTCAGTCTAGTACAAATCATTTGATTGAAAAGTGCGACAGACACACAAACAACAAGATCCCACCTCCAGAAATCTCTTTTTGCTTCAAAAAAATTTCCATTTGGATTCAGAGGCTGAGGATCAAGCCAAGTAAAAATACAGCGTTCCATTGAAACGGAGATGTTTTATTAAGAGCAATCTCTTGCCAGCAATATCCGTTATTCTCCCCACATGCAGCAAACTTGCCCATACATTTTTTAAATGCAACTAACCTTTGTTTATTAAACAAATCAATCTAAAGTAGAAAGTGTGATTTTAATTGCAGTTTTGCATTTAATGAGGCAGCACGAAGATCTGGCTGGGAATTTACCGAGCGCTTTCCCGGGGGCTAAACCCTTCAGACCCTGCCAGGCTCCCCCAGTTTTCCCCCTCTCCCCGAGCTGGCAGAGCACCACAGCTGGTTTTTAGGTATTCAGCACACCCTTCACCTTGACTCGCTGGCTCATGCATTTGCTACCCCCTATTTACATACATTACGCCCGCGCTGCGATGCCAGCCGTGTATTTCCAGAGGCTCGGCTGCCCAGCCTTTAACTTTTGTTCGTCCCGGGGTGCCGCGGCGGGTGGGGGCACCCCGCGTCCTGCGCCAGGCACGCGCGGCGGGCAGGGAAGCCGGGAAAAGGCATTCGATCTTTGCGGCTGGGCTCGGCGCAGCATCGTGTGCCACGGCAGCTACCTCCCACAAAATGTACGCGAGGCGATGATCTATTTTACTCGGTATGATTAGTGCTAGACTAACTGTTCAAAGGGAAGCCAATGCTAGTTCACTAATTTAGTCACATACAATATTAGATCTCTGAAATATGCCTTATGTACAGCCTGCATTACCTTTTACAGACAAATACAAAAACATGGTCAACATTTGCAGTAAAATTATCATAGAAATGCCATCTGAAACCTTATTTCCTTTTACAATGTGCATTTCACAAATAACTTGTATTAAAATTATGTTTTACAGGGCAGAAATAGAAAACAAATACTCCCAGTAATTTAAACAGGCATTTGCATAACATGACTAAAAACATGTTAGAAAGAGTTCTGCAGCTGGAAGAGTGAGGTAAAAATACAGATACAGTGATTTTAACACTGAATGTAAAAATGCCTTTTGACTGTCATGATTAGTGAATTAAAGTGTACTTTCATCAAAACCATTCTAACTAAGATTACTATTATTGTTCATACGTACTGCTTCCTGCTTGTTAAATAGCATAATATTAGTAACAGGTAAATCACCGATCTCCAGAAAAGTCTCTCCACTGAAGCATCACCCAAAAATATTACCTTATTCAAGCCTTCGCCTTGCAAAAACCCCTTCCTATAATGACAAATTGTTATTTACAAAGCTACACTGTTGCTCAAAGTGTTTTAAGATGAATTATGCCTTGTGTTTAATAATTGAATTAACCCGTGAGGCTGGGCAGTTTAGAGGAGCACCCAGAGCCCAGCAATGCCGCAGCCCAGCGTCTCTGGGGACCCGGGAGCACCCCAGCTGGGCACCGGCCAGGAGGCTGCTCTTGGCACACGGGGTGACGCAGAGGAAGCTGTTGTTTACGAGTGGGGTGAAATTATAAGGAATTAGGGAAAGATTTTCTACAAGAATAAGAAAGGAAATCGAGGCAGACGCCCAGGGGCTGCGAGGGCAACCAGGAGCAAGTCCCGCTGGAGGAGGGAAGGAAGAAGCGATGGTCGCTCCCTGGGAGCCGAAATGAGATTATCCACGTACTTCAGAGAGGCCACATCAGATCCCAGCTTCAGTGGGATCGGATTAGATATTTTAAGCCTTCTAGCACAAAAGCCTTGTATTGAGGACTTCTCTGACAGTCTATAGGAACTTGCAGTCTCATTTAAAAAAATTGTGCTATTCTCCACAACACAGATTCTTAAATATTTAAAAGCCTTCTCCATTGGTTGTTCATCAGATTGATTATGATGCATATTTCAGCAGGTTTTTTTTTTTTTCTAAAAATGCTCATCAGAGGATCAAGAAACGAGGTGTTCTGTGTGCTCTACATTGATTCACACTATTTCATTTTAATTCCAAAATACCAAATTCAGAAAACTGCCAAGAGAAAAAGCAGGAAGTGTTTGTGTTTTGCTGTATGTTGCATATGCTCTATGGTAACCAAGAACACAAAAGAAATAGATGATGCTGCATTCCTCAGCCTATCACTCACTAGCAAGCAAGCAGAGGAATAAAATCCAGTAGCACTGTAACTTCCCTCAGAGTACCTGCATGTTTTTTCTTCTAACTTGATAAAGAAAAACGCTCCAAGATTCACATGCTACTTGCCTTGTCTGAGCTCTCCCATTCAAATGAAATTTAAGTATAATTTCATCACCAAAAAACAAAGCCATGCATATCTCCTGATAACTAGCCTCAAACTAGCCCAGAAAATTTTATAAATCTTTGTGAGGGCCTTGGGTTAAAAAGGTCAGTTTGCCTTTGCCTCTACCTTTACGTGAGCACTTCAGAACCAGGCAATTTTGTTTAGTTTCCACTTTCCAGGATTGGTCAGATGTCTCTTATCACCACACAAATCTGACATTCATACCACCTTTGAGGCACTGGTTTCCTCCTATGTTATTTTCCCTTTTAAACTACCTTCACAAAACATGGTACCAACAATTGAAAGAGTTTATTAGTGATATCTCGGTGATTAAGAGGAAAAAGAAATGTATTCTTGACACTGGACACCCTCAAATCAAAAAAGTGTCATCAAAACCAAGCATTAAGCCTCAATCCAGAAACTGGCTTTAGGATATTGAGATCTATTTAGCTGGAATGCAACTCATTACAAAAGTCAATGTAGTTTCTTCCCTAGGGCTTTCCTATCCTTTCTCCCACCCAAGTAAACCTTTATGTGGAAAAGCCTTCTAGGGATTTTCCACCCCTCCGTGTTTGAAAATAGATATTAATGCACCATAATGGTTCTAATTTTGTTTCTATTTTAACTGAAAACCATGGAACAAAAGCAGGCTTATTTAATTCCATTAATATTAAAGGTGTTTAGACAATGGTACCTTTCTTGTGTCATCAACAGTCTTGAGGCTAACCAAGAACACTTATGTTTGAGGTTACACTAGAAAAAAGTTAAAGCTGATTTCTATTCAATGAAACCATTGCAGTTCTACCAATGATGAAAGCTGCTATGTGAATAGCGACTTTTTTTTTTTTTCCCTACTCAGTCCATTATCTAAAATGGTTAGAAGTGTCTATGCTTTTAGTGACTCCAGCACAGATGCTTCGGGAATAAAGATTTTTTTTCTAGCAAAGCTATGAAAGGTGATCATAGGTGTTAATATGCACTACTGAAAAAACATTTGGAAAGAGCTAATTCTCAGTTGAAGAAGAATAATTGTAACGGAAAACCAGAGGTGAGCATCCTAGACAAGTTGCTTTCTTGCCTCTCCAGTGCATTTTAAGGACAGATAAAGGGTATTCTACAGAAGAAATACTTCAGAAATGAAGAGAAGCCTCAAAAATAGCTCCAGGAAGACAAAATTAGCTTTCCAGTAGTATATGTCAGTTTTATGCCCCACATCTCAGCAGTTCAAATGAACTTGCACTCAGATGTTATTAGATATTGGTGCCATGGCATTTATATTTCCAAGTAAGCAGGGGACACGTGCACACTAGCAGAAGCACCAGGTCTAGAGGGCACCATTATATTCCTATTTATTTCCCCAGTTAGAGCAGGCTACAAATGCATGCTATTGATTGTTATTTGTCTCGCATTGCAGACATTCAGCCCTAGAATTTTTATCTTTCATTTGTAATTTTTCTATTTTAATATTCTCTGTCACCGAGAGTGCTGCCAGTCTTATTATTCCTAGTTTGCATCCCCTTACTTGAAGCAGTTTCCACCCAAACCTAAATTTCATCCGGAACTTGAGAAATGAAAAACAGAAAGACCAATGATAGTGAAGAATTTAGAAGTCCCAGAAGTCTGCCTCCAAGAAATAAGCCTTTTCTGTTTGCACCTCCCAGCCCACATGAAATTCAGTGGTCAAAGTCAAGACAGAGACCCTACTCATCTCTCCTTTGTGTTTGCAACACCAATTGCAGCTCTGAATTGATAAACCGTTATTGATGTTAGAGATCAATGAGATTAAGCATATGCTTAACTTTATCACATAAATAAGTCTGTTTCTGAATCTGGGCAGCATTATTCATCACTGGGCAGAACTGAGCTGTTTCTGGATAATTAACACTGCATTTGCTTTGCCATGGCCAATGGTTCTCACATACGGCGTGAAGAATTATATATACATTAAGAGCTAAGTTCAGAATCTAGAATCAAGTACATGCTTACCTGGCAAAGTTTATAATATTGGGAACAGTCTGAAGTTATTGGCATTGTTCAGTCTTTGCTTTGCTGCAGCGACAGGATGCAAGTCTACAAAGAGTCAAGTAGGAGAATGAAATCCGGTCAGAAGACCTGCATGAATTAATGTTTGTGTAATTAACCAAGCTGTATGAATTCCACTGTTGGATTCAGTTTTCCTTCCCATTAACATTCTTTTATAATTTCTGTATAAAAGTCTTGAATTGAACACTGAATAGTTTTTTCTTCCTCTCACAAAAAATGTTATAGTTAAAGCTGTTGCGTTCCCAGAATTTAAATCAGGTAGAAATACTCTTGTGCAAAAGATCTGATCATTTTATGAGAGTTTTATTTTAAATCATAAAGTTAAGCATATTTGACACACTAGGAGAATTTAATCTAAATTTCTAATTATTCAAATACAGACTAAATGCTGCTTTACTATTTAGTATATCTTCATTAATTATCAGTGTTGAGGAATGCATTTTAAGAAGTTCAGGAAGTTTTGAAGGCACTTTTTTAGTGATACAAGAAATCTCTTCAAGTTTTTAAGAACATCGCCATGATTAAATAAACATTTCATTTTATGCTTTAATTTTAACTCAGCTGAGTCGACAAGACAGAGTGGTAAAGAAGTCTTCAAGGATAAAATTATCCAAGAAGAAGCAAGCACAACTGAAGAAAATACAAAACTTGCAAATAGTTTTGTTTTACTCTAATTGCTTAGAAAGCAACTGCTACAGGACATAAATATCTGAATTGATTTTCAATGCTAGACACCACATTTCTGAAAGGGAAAATGATATTTTTTTAGTAGACAAGCTTCATTAAGAGTCTGCATGCATTTTGATCCCACTGAAGCAAACTTTAACATTCTGTATTGTGGAACACAACTCACTGTTCATCTCCTGAGCCATTTGTGTATTAGTCATCGAAACAGGTCTGTGCGATCATTTCAAGAGCTATGTTTCACTTGTGGATTAAAATAAGAGAAATAAATTGCCATTCGCAAGAATGACCACATTGATACAAGCACCTTGATCACATACTGTTAGCACCATGTAACTTGAGTTGCTTGAAGGAGATGATCAGCCAGCAGATCAACCACACCCTGGAAATATTTCCACACATTAAAATACAGTCTTCCTCCTGAAACAGAGCTTGGAGTTCTCAACAATCTCGCCACAAAATACCTTCTTTATTAGAAATAAATTAATAAAAAGTTGACTTGGCACTACTGATGTTGCCAGGAAGCTCTTACAAAACACAACTATCAAAGAACAAAAAACCTGGCCTTCAATAGTGCATAAACTCTTTGGGAGCAAAGCCTGAGTCTGGAGTCAATCATGGCTTTAATGGCTCGCATTTGCACTGATTTGCAGTTGAGAAATAGGAGACGTCACTGAGCGCATTGCACAAGAAGCTGATCTCAAGCCTAGCAATGTTCATGAAGCCAGTGAAATGGGAATGTGAAAATGCACACTGAGTGCAGTAGGGGAAATAAAATAGCAAAACACACCACAAGTACATTGACTACATGTAGGTGTGTAGGGCTGTCAACTGTGTTTACATGCCAAGATGCTCTTGCTACGACACATCCATAGACAATCCATCACTCAACAGAATGTGCCTCATGTCCCATGAAGGACAACAGGCAGCAGATAAATCTGGTCTAGTCCATATGGTGTGGAAAAAGCCTTTTTCCTGGGACTAAAGATTAACGGCAATTGTCAGAAATCTTAACAGGGGCCAATGTAAAGATAATTTTAAACTTACAGAAATTCTTAAACACTTCATCATGCCTTGTCATGAAGTAATAATTATATGCAAAAGCTGGATTCACTGTTAAATGGTCTACAGAAAAGAAAAAAAAAGAGACAGAGGCATCCACTTAAAGCTAAATTGGCTTGCATTTCCCAGTGTTCTTGACAGCCCGACAAAACAGCAGCAATGCCACTGCCCAATGTTAAATACGATCTACAAAGACCAAAGCACACAGCCCAGAGGCAGAGCCCAGGACAATGTTTGCATTCCCTCTGAGCCGAAGCATTCCCCGGGCAGGCTTCAGCCTCCCAGGAAAACACACCACAGTGCTCAGCGGCTGCCTCTGACCTCTGGTTTTCTTCCAGTCGGAACCTCTCCCTTCTTCCAACTCCTGCTGCAGCCAGGCTTTCCCAGCAGCTTCCCCCCCTCCTCGGTCAGTGCCAGTCTCTGACACACTTCTCTTTTCCCTCTCTTTTACTTTTTGCCCTCATTTTATTCTTTTCCCCCACTTCCTATAAAATGTTCAAATTGTTGCTTAAAAGAGCATTAGTCACCCATGATCTTTAAAGGGGTGTCCTTTTAGGAGATGGGGAGGACCTGTTTAGAAGGAAGGAGGAGCATTGCCCAAGACAGCAGCTAGGTCATCAGGTAGGGTGGATAGGCTCCTCAGGAGTGGTAGGGCTGGACACCAGGAGAAGACAGCAGAGGCCCTCACCATGACTTCCCATGGCCCTCACTTGAGTCCGGGGTAGGCCACAGAACTCCTAAGTAGGTCAGTAAGGTCCCAGAAAAGACCCAAACCACAGCAGCACTGACCAAAATAGGATGGGAGCAGGGCAGGCAGCAAGCCCTAATGCCTCCATGCCCTGGTTGGGCCGGATGACCCATGGCATTGCCGGGCTGAACATGGTTATGTTTAGTCCCCAGAACTCCATACACACATGTGGCCTTTCTGAATATAAATAAATACATATATATATACACAAGAGAAAATTACAGTAGGAAAACACAGTCTGCTAGAGAGATTATATGAACAGAGGAAGCATGCCAAAAGTGGTTGCTGTTTAATTTCAGCGTACATACTGCTTCAGGTACAAACAAAAGTCTCAAGAATCCCATTTAAAGCTCTAATCAAGCTCTTCATTCATCTTCTAATTTGTAGAGCCTGATCCTGCAACATCCAAATGAACAAGAATCAGGAAAAGATCCAGGTCCAAGCAATGGTCCACCTGCAACACACTCTCAGCACACCACAGACATCTAAGGTAGGACTTCACCCAACCTGCAGCACCACAAAACATGGAAATCCATCTTGCCAACGAGGCTGGTGACATACAGCCACCCCCACACAGAGCAGGCAGCAGGGCTGTGCTGACCTCTGCTCTCACACAAAAGCAACTTTACTTCCCTTAGCTGCCTTTTTGTCTCCCTTCCTTTAACCTTTGGGATTGTCTTTAGCACTCAAATACTTCATTATATGTATTTTTCTAATACACTTTCAGAAGCTCAGTGCCCAACACAGCAGTCAACCTCAAGATGATCCTCACTGCTATCCAAAGGAGTAAAGCAGTTTGGATACACATACCTGACACTAGCTGCAAACACAGTGGCTCAGATATCAACATCAAAATGTCTACTGGGCCACCATGGTGGTAAAACAGCTACTGAAAACAGAGCTAGTTTGTTTACAACCAGTGCAGGAACCAGCTACTCAAGGTGTTCCCCTAACACAGGCCACCACTAACCACCCACCCAGTTGGCTTTGGAAACGGGGCTCTTTCTCTTTTAGCCCAATTGTTTTCCATCAAGCTGCTTTTAAAGAGCATTAATTGGACAAAATCCAACATACTAACCAAGTGGCCTCCTAACAGGTGTCTTATACATCACAAAAAGAAATGTCTTTTGAAGATACCTCCAATACACTTCAAATAATTCTTTTGCCATTTGTTGTTTAAAGAAGGAGTTCTTTTAATCACTACTGAAAAAATAAACGATATCATTATTTTTCATTTCATATTTTTAAATGGATCCAGATGAAGAATCAAAAGGAAATCTTGTCACTTCTTTGTTCTTATGAAAGATCTCAGACTGAAAATTCCCAGTGCTCTCTTGTTATTGTCAAACCTACAGCACTTAAGAAGGTGGTCTTAGGAGATAGAGTTGTGATTAAGAAGGTGATCTTAAAAGATAAATAGAGCAGCGTTGCTTCACCTCACTGTTCAAATGGGAGTTGCAGTAAAGCAATGCTGAGTTTTTGCAGAGGAATGAATTTGCTGGCTTTGGGCTTTAGGACACCAGACATCCAGAAAAATCTTTTGACATCAGGATGAGATCTACCGTAGGTAGCAATCTTTTAAGGCTAAAGGATGAAGCCAGTTGACCTGGAAGAGAAATTAGATTTAACACCTGGAAAATTCAAAGCACTTCCAGCCTTCTCATTCCAGCGTTACTCTCCTTCATAGTCCAGACAAGAACAGAGTTTAGTTTCTCCATGTGACAGAAAAATAAATAATTTTAATAAAATTGATCTAAAGCAGAAGACCTGGTGAGGAGATGATGCCAAAATATCCCAAAATGTGCTCACAAATATTTAAAGTAAAGGTGCAGAATATTGAGATCTTCATAATTCCAGGACAGAGAAATGCATATCCAAAACCAAGGGTAGGGGGGAAAGCAAGCACAAAATGGGTGTGCTGGATGTGGCGGTCATATGCAAGACTTGGGAACAGTTGACTATTCTGTTGTGAAATAGCAGACCACCTCTGTTTATTTTGTTCCTAACCTAGTTGTGCCCCATGAAATCTCCCTTTCAGATAGCCCATGCTTTTTGCTGGCCTTATCCAGACTCACATGTCCGTCACAGGAACCCATTACAGCAGCTCCAGAGACACAGACTCCATGAGACCTAGAATGCATGTCAAATGTAACACTAATAAAAAAAGGGAGTCTAAGAGAAGAAAAAATAAGCCATTTTTTATCTAGGAAAGAAAGATTTGTCCCCTTGTATGGCTTTGCCGTATTCATGCCATGAAGATGTGGTTAGCCCTTTCTGTGGGGCATTATCCTCACCATCAACATACGAAACATCCCAGCTTCACGTTTGCTGTTCTGGGAGGTCCTCAGATGGGCAAAGTGAGCCACAGCAAAGCACCAGCTCCATAATACAGAAGTTACTATTATTGATTTAACTGGTTTGTTTATGCCTATGTTTAATTAGCTATGTTAATAGCATTTTAATCCACATTTCACTTGTATGTGGCTGATAGCGTAACACTTGTGTGGCTGCAGTGACATTTTCTCACCATTGCTGTCTGTCATCAAGGACCAGGCCAGCACTGTGATGCTAACTGACAATCCCAAATGTTTTATTTAATTAGGTATAATTTACACTATACTGTATAATTCCATGGCAATGGCTGATAAATCTTTTATTAAATAGGAAAACCCATGAAAAACTTTTAATCAAATAGCAAATATTTCAGTCATCTTTCAACACTAGTATCTAGCACTTCTAAACATTCAAATGTGAGATTAATGAGAACCAAGTAAAAACCAAACAAAAAACCAACTGCTGATGAATTTGGAAAATCCCCTTTAAAGTTTACACCAAGCAGCATATCACTAGAAGATCAAGCAACACAATTACCCCAGGTATTCATGCTTAGAAATATTCTCTCTGTCACAGTTAAGACAGCCTTGTCTCCAGACAAACACTCTGTTGGTCCATCACAAACAAGCATTGGCCTGCCAGATGTTTCCAGAGAATTGTGGTCAGCAAGAGACAAGTTCATTGTACATGCCTTTGGGCCACCCAACTCCCAACCGATCTGAAGCCCAAGCAACAAGTAATTCAAACGGAAAATATTAAGACATTAAACAGGACCTGTCCTAAGGGTCTGCTCCTGCCCGAGCAATGAACTCAACCCACAGAGCTTGCAGAGCCCAGTTGGTTTTGCTCAGTTCCAGATCTGCCCCAAGGCAGAGAGGTTTTGCACAAAGCCAGTGCCCTGCGTGGCCCCAGGCAGACCCCTCAGACCACATACAGCTCTCCCCGACCCCACAGCCCCGCCACGAACAGGAGCACTTTTTACTGTCTAAATGCTGGACACAGCCAATAACTTCTTGGTCCAAACCTGTTCCCTTCCAACCTTCCATTTCAGTCTCTGTGACCACCCCCACCTTCATTTTTCTACTACTAGACAATCCTGCCTTCCACTTCCAGTTCTGTACTTTCTCCATTTCTCTTTCATAATCTTTTCTTCCCACATCACCTTGCTCTCAGATTAATAATTTAAAAGAGAAGTCAAAAATAATAAAAAAAAATTCTAAATAAATTTGGCATCTGTGTTATTTAAGTACATCAGATGCCCTGTTTAATTAGCCAAATACTATTACTTTGGAAAATTTAAGTCTATTTCTAATAAAAGTTTTGTAAAGAGTGGTGGTTTTGGTTTTTTTTTTTGTTTTGTTGGTTGTTTTTTTTTTGAGAGAGAGAGAAAGAATTTCATACTAAAAAACTACAGAGCAGAAACCACCCAACCATATGTTTTATGCCAGGAAAATGGCACAGCATTGTGCTGCAGTTCCTTCCACAGAACGCACCATGAGGATCAGAAATATTTCGCAGACAGGAAAGTCTCAGGGCTCTGTACCAAACCCAACTGGCAGTCAAGCCTGGCGTTCCAGCAGCGCTCGCCGTGCAAGCGTTGAGGGCAGCAGGCGCAGCCGGGCTCCCCCGCTCCTGGGGACACTGCAGGACCAGGGCAGCAACGTCTGCTGCAGATGGGCACCATCGCCGCCACGCAGCTGCCCTCTCCTCCCCCAGTAAGAGATGGGGCACAGCCACACTTGAACCTAGTGATGGAGTCCCCGTTTCCCACCTCACCAGACTCTGGATCCTCCATCCCGAGGAAGCAGCTCCCGCAGCTCCGCGGGGCTCTCCACCGCCTGCCTCGCACCAGCGGGGTGACTTTCACAGCAAATCTGTTAGAGAAAGCGTAAAGTGTCCCCAGGACAAGGTTTTCTGTGGTGCTTGGAGGTATCTTCATACGTTCAGAGGACTTGCTGGGGAATTTAAAAGGTCAGATTTGGCACAGGAGGGCAGACAGGGGTCTCAAAGTAGTGGTATAGCAGGGAGAGAGGCACAAAAAACACTCACTGGCTTTTTGAGAATCACAGGGGAAAAAAAAATGTAAAAAGAGGCAAGATCATGGAGAAGATTAACACAGAGACTTTTCCAATTGCCTGCGAGAGGTGAGAAAGCAGATGAAGATTTTCAAGAACCAACACAGAGCACACATACATGCACCTACAGACCGTCATCTCTAGATCCTGGAGAGAAGGCAAGCTGCTGCATTGTTTAGAGATTCAAAATGTAGAAAAATCAATTGTAAATCACAAGTTCTGGATTCTTTGAGATGAAGTGTAATCTGATTTACAATGTTACAAAAAGAAATTAAAGTTAATTCCAACATGATTGTGGGTATACCGCAATTTAATATAACCATGCTGTGGCCTTTAAATCTCCGCATTGCAATATGCCAACAGTCATTACTTCTTTAAGTTTCATATTTTATTTTAAACTATAAATTGGGAATATCGCATAGCTTGTTATTTACATTTCAGAATTAGGATCTTTGCTTAGAAACACAGTGCTCTATGGTGTAATAAGATTATTGTGCAACTACCACACAGTTAGGGTAGTTAAAGGCACTCCACTTCACCTCATCATTTTTTCTGCTTAAATATTATGCCACATTCTGATTAATACCAGACCAATAAAATCATCTTAGCAATCTGGTTAGAGTCTTTTGTCTACCCAGATGGCCTGCAATGTTAATGTGTGACAATTTCAACAATGAACTAGGACTGTTTTATGGAACCAACATTTGTTCCACTGCTTTTTCTTCTTAGGCTCAGAATTTTGACACAGATGGTACAAATTACTCAAAAAACAGAAATGTTCATTTAGAAGGCTTAAATATGTGGTTTTACTCAGGCCATCCGAATCTTTTACATTTACAATTCAGTAAATTTACTAACAACCCTGCTGTAATTAAGGTCTATAAAAATCTTCCCTCCTTTCCTGCTTGCTTTTCCCCTTACATATCTACAGCATTTCATTATGCTTCCAATTTATTAATATTTATTCCAGTTCTGAAATGGTTTTAATTTTGGAGGATTTACACTGTTCAATCTTGCATCCGATTCTTCATACCTTTCTAATTATGGGAGGGGGGGGGAAACATTTAATCTGTAGCCACATATTAATCCCCTTAGAACCTACACATTTCTAGAACTTAAAGGAGTAGAAAAGATAGAATGATGTCAGCAGCTTCTGGCCAAACTGCACAGCATTTTCAGTTCAGTGGAAGAATTTATAATCCTGACTTTCCATACAGATACTCAGGAAAGAGTAAGATGTCTCTGAGAAATTACAATGGAGAGAAGAAAAAGAACAGGATTCCTATGAAGTGTTAAAAAAATATAATCAAAATTAAAGGGAGAAAAAAAAAAAAAGAGAGAGAAATCCCAGAATAGAGACAGATGCACTTATAGCTTGACCAAGTCTCTAAAGGCGAGAAGTTATTGTGCAAAACTGCCAGAGGACAAAAGAGTTAACATGAAGCAACTGCTCTGGAGCTTTTGCCACCGCCCAGACAAGAGGTTCCCAGCCCCGGCTTTCTTCCCTTGGTCCAGGCAGGTTCACGTTCTGCCGCACCAGAGCGGCTCCTCCCAGAGCACTGGACAAGCTTCGTGCTCACGTGTCCAGGCACCCCGAGACCCGCAAACCACCACGGGGGCTGACCAAAATGATTTGAACACACGCAGGCAAAGAGGAGCATCAGAAAGGCAGAGACCTTGCCCTGCCCCAACACCAGGCACGAGTCCCCCCCACTTGGTTGCCCTCAGCCCAGCAGCGGCCACGGTCTGCAATAGCCCACGCGCTTCAGAAAGTCTCTGGGATTCATGGGAGCGGCTACGCTGAAATCATCCATTGGGTCCACGGCACCCACGTGAGTCACCCCAGCAGGGTTTGCTTTCGGGGGACCCCTCCAAAGTGCATCGCAACATCAGGCACGGTCCTGGAAACCTCGTGACATTTCACAACACTGCAATTGCTAAGACTTATTTCAGCGCCTTCAGCCAGTTTACCTGAACACAGTCTTCCTTTGACAATTACCGTATCAGTGTGTGGTTTCAGCATCACTCAGATGTTCTGGTTTCTGTCCGACCATCTCTCTGTGATGGTTTGGCTTTATTATTTAAACAAATAATTTAAACATTAAAATCAAATTAAAAAACAACATAAACCCCCTTGACTGTCCTTTTGCAGTCCTTGCAGAAAGTACAGTATATGCCTGATGCTCCAATTCATTATGATATTCTATTAGATCTGCCAACAGAAAGTGCATTTTGAGTTTCTAAATGTTGTTTCCATTAGAATCAATCACTCCGTGCAATTAAGCCAATAGTCTCTCACCATTTCTGCTGTTATGAGCTAAACCATCCTAAATATATTGACAGCTGTCTCCTATAAGATGACACAAATTAGGTTGAGGGGGCATAAGCCTAAATGTCACCAGTGGGAGGACATCAGTTATTCTTTCAGAAATCTACCTAATTTTCATACCCCATAAGGCATTCAGTAGACTTTCTTTGCATTGGCAGCGTGCAGTAATCAATGTTTTGCATATTACAATCAATAACATGCTTAAATGTTTAAGTTTTGCATTCTTTTGCGATAAATATTGATATATTACAAACTATGTAAAACTGTTCATTGGACTTTTTGTTTGCAGCATGTACTGTATCATTCAGCAAATAAGTGAGCTAAATATTGTTTGTTACAAAACAGATGTCACATGAAATTATGCCATATGTGCTATTAAACATTTTCCTTTTTTTTCTTTTCTTTTTTTTTTTCCACAGTGAAAACCAAGATTTAGTTTCAGAAGTGAGTGTATGTGGCTTTTCAACGATTTGAAGCATAAAAGCAACATCTCTGAAATATTTTTTAAACCTGCTGTGCATACTCTAATCCAGTTTTGTAGGTGGAATCTGAGTGTTTTAAACATAGATATTTTAAAAATCAAGAAATAGGCTAAATGTATTATTGCAATACTACTACTCCACAGGTTTCACTGATTTATCATAGAGGCAAATTAGAAATTTCTAGTTTTCCTCTACCACTTAAATTTTAGTACTTTTATCACATCATTACCTTTAAATACAGGTATTTTGACTTCAAAATTAATACACATTTTCACCTACCTAAAAAAAAAATCCAGCTAATGGCTGTATACAATTTTCTGCAAATATTTTATTTTGCAATCTGAGAGTAGGGGGTGTGGGGGATTTATGGAGGTCAGGGATGGTCAATGTAGACCTGCTTCAGAGCGAAACACAAACCCACTAACTCTACACGAGGAAGGGGATGCGCTCGGAGGTTTGACTTTGTTTTTACAAAACCCTGTACGTGAAAGCAGAGCAATCTATATCTCTAGACTTTGAAAGCGTGAACTCCACAACAGAGTGAGCAGAATGCAGGAAGCATGTTGCTAAGAGCCATACAGTAAAACAAAATCTGGTTGCCACAAGAAGAGTGACATTGGCATCAGAGGCAAAGACACTTACACCCACAAACGGAAACACGGCGCATTGGGAAAGCTAGAGGAAGAGGAGCAGATGCAGCAGCACAGGGAAGAGACTCAAAGTAAAGATCTTCAGACTCCATATGTAGTTTTCTTTCTCTTAGTCATCAAAAGGAGGAAGATAGGGTAAACAAAGAGGGAGATAAAGAAAAGAAGGTAAAGAAAATATTTTCTTCTTCTTTCCCCCCCGAAGGCAAAATACTTGCTTACGTTTCTAAACGTACTATCTTTGTGAGGTTTTTTTTCTCTGTAACACAAATAACTAATTGCTTGCCAGCGAGCATTAAAACTGGGAGGAAAAGTCCTTGATCTCCCAGCTTGTTGGAGATTCCTGAGGCTTCTAGTATGTAAAAATCCCTGCTAATAAACTTTAACACTTCAGTGGATGGAATTCCTCCCTCTAACACTATGAGCTTCCATGATGAAGCCAGACAAAACGATCTTCAACCCTGAAGACACCACACCACGTCTAATGAAGTTGCCTTTCCCAGGTCACAGCACCTTCCGTACCGTATCGACTTCCCTTCCCAATTTCTCATATTTTCTGAGGACTAGCATCATCTTCTTCACAATCCATTTGTCATTTGGCAGGTTCACTTGAGTAGCTGTAGAAAAACTGTAGACGGGACCACCACAAAGGATCAATGCCGTGACTGACTCATTCATACCACCAAACACATGGGAGTCAGATAAATACCAGTTCATTGGCTTACCAGATTTTCCCATGGAGAGAAGCTTTCCCAGCACAGCTACGCAGCATAACTCCAACACCTCCAACAAACCAGTCCCACCAGCTCTGCCTTATGTTAATACCAGGAGGATGAGCCCTCGGTAGTTTGGTGCCCGCTCCCTCAGATCAGAGGGCGATCAGGGTGCTCGGAGCCCTGGCCGATGGGGACAGGCTCCTGGAGGCCCCTGCAGAGGTGGGTACCTGGTGCCGACACATCCCCCCAGATTTGGTGCCGCGAGGCCAAACACCACCCAGATGCTGCTGTTTTTCCAAATTTCCTGGTGTGACACGCCTTGGCTAAGACTAAATGGGGTTTTCATCAATAGCTTCAAAAGACAAAGTAGAAGCAGATCAAGCATTTCCCTAGGTTAGACGCGACCACCGAGGAAGCAGATGGTGAACAGTTCAGGAACAGCTATTCTGCAGTAACTTCTCTTGTGGCAAATCCTTAGTTCGTGCAAGATGTTCAGCATAGAAAGCATGCACACCTTTATAAAAAATATCAAACTCTGCTTTTTCTCTGAAAATACACTATTTTTTACCCCTACTTCTAGAGTATGGCAAGATTATTTTCAAATTATGTAGCTAGATGCCAGTGTTTGGGGTGATAGATTCTTTACAAATGCCAAAGATCGGAGAGTGGGAAAGATTACAGGCAACCCTACAACTTCTGATTAAATGCAAACATAGTTGTAAAAGCTTTCTCTTCTCCCTGCCTCCATATTGCACCTTCTGCAGCAAAATGCTTTGTATGTGATAAAAATAGCTAGATCCTTCAAAATCCTAGAAGAAAGGTACTTGAATGTTTTTCTTTAAACGTTATATTTTCTTAAAGGCAACATAATGAGGTCAACTGAAGCTAGATTCAAGCAGATAAACTGTGTTTAAGAAAAACCAGAGGTTGAGCGAGGGGGTTCTAGCAGAGGAAAACAAAGAGAATGATTGCAAAAGTCACATCTCAAAATGTTAATCAGATTCAGAAACATAAAACATGACAATTTAATGGTGTTTGGTTAAAGCTAGAAAATTTTAAAGTTCTAAGTATCTTACATTGAATTCTAATACTTTTTTAATTATTAGATATAAAATGCTTACAATTTTCAGTGAAAATTAGACTTGGTAATTTATATTTCTTGTTTATACAGTACAATTTGCTGATGAAAAAATGTGCTAAACTTATTGATTCATGACCATAATTGTTTAATTATTTATCATTGCAGAATTATATTAGCATTTATAATAATGCAGATGTGCACAAAGGCTAAGAAGTCATATACAGCTTTTGTTTTGTGTTTGCTATGCTGAAATTAGGTTGATCCAGGTTGTGTGTGCATACTGCATGCATATTGTAAGTGTTGCAACTCGGTCCTCTTGGTTTTGCTGGAGTTATAGCGGGTCTAACCAATAGCTGCAATAATGAAAATGCTCCAATAGCTAATAAAGTATATAAATCCAAAGCTAACAGCATCGCAAAAGTAGTCTCTTCTCAGATTGATTCTTCTGTTACCATGTTGCGCATTAAATTCCGTGCAACACACGCACAGCTGTTTGCTTCATACCACCCACAGCAAAGGAATAGCTCGTGTGTGTTTGGTACAAGGGAAGCCAACGAGAGCTGCACACCACAAAAATTACAACCAGCTAAAACAGCCAAAATCTTCTGCATGAGGCCAGTTAAAGAAGAACATAAGAACTCTTGATATGAGAGAGAGAACACATTCCTTTAATTTTCATCTTTATTTTAAGGGATCATAAACACTGGAAGAAAAATGACAGATGCCTCACTTCAGTCTCTCCTCCCCTCTGTGTGCAAAATCTATTCCCTCAAGGAACTACAATAAGACTGACATACATCCCTTTCTTGAAAGCCGCTAAAATAGCTTTGCCATGGGCTTCACAAGAAATTTGTAACAGTACGCGTGTCTTTCCGGACCCATCCTTTTGACGTATTGATAGCCAAGGTTCCCGTTGCCTGTCCCCTCTGCGCTCTTTTCACCTAACGCTATTTACTGGTGCTACCTTTTCATAATTAAGAGTCCGTATCAAAGCAGTTGTAACACCATTTAAGCAGCTTTTCTAAGGAATCAAATCTAAATGAAAAGGCAAAGTATAAAAATGCCCCATCTTCTGCTGTGCCTAACTGATTTGCTCTGCATTTTATCCTCAGGGAGGTGCCGATTCCAACAGACAGGGAGGAAGGACCATTCACAAAAGCAGCATTGCACGACCAGCAAGAAGAGCTGCTCGTGTATTTTACATCTACGCACGTGTAGAGCGTCTCCAACAGCAGCTGCCCGACCGTGCTCCAGCCCTTTCGGCTGGATTGTTCATCACAATTCACGGAAGTGAGTATTTAACCTACTGACTCCTGCATCACAGGACGGGCCAGGTATTTTTTTCTTTTGTTGGATTAATATTGGTGACAGAATAACACACTCATTAATGGTCATAATCATTATACAGTGAGGTAGAATAGCAATTCTTCCAATGTACCATGCAAAGGAGTCAGTTTCATTAATTAATAAAATTTATTAAAGAGTACAAGACAATCAAGGAAAACACACTTTTGTTAAGCACCTTCTCAGAGGCTGATCGTTGGCTCAGTAACTTTAAACCCATCAACCTGTTGTGGTAAGGCTGCATGTGCCACACAGAGGGACGAGTGAAGGAGAGCACGTCCTGGCTCAGAGACGGCCAAGCATCCACCCTCCCCAGCTAGCAGGGGCAAAAGCCCCCAGTGAGGCTGCAAGGGGCTCCCGAGCTGGAAAGACACAGAGGAACAAGACAGCAGGACAAAGCGTGTCCCACACTGAATACACGGTAACTGCAGGACTGGACCATCAACAACAACAAACCCACCACCACGCGCTGGATAAATCCCTCCATTTCCCAGCTTGCTCCATCACTATGTAAGAGACCAGTCCCTGAGACTGCTTCTGCAAGGTCCTCATCACCCCTTCAAGAAGTTTGGGTGAGGACTTTTCTTGAGCAGGGTGATCTCAAAACTCTTTGTGGGTATAATACCTGAATCTTCATAACAATCTCTGGATGCGATGGCCATTTAAAAGCTGTTTACCAGAACTGCAAAACAACTTGCAGCTTTTGGTTTTCCCCAAAAACTAACATTAAATAATAATAATAAAAAAAAAAATCTATGGCAGAGTAGAGACTAGAATCCAAGTTTCTGTTTTCAGAGCTATCTTGGGCAGTAGTGTCTGTATTTAAGTGATCATATTCCTACATGACTGCCGTGTCAGATTTTAATTCTGGTTACCAACACACCGTCATCAGCTATCTGGGGGATTTATTGGTCTTGCCAAGCAAGGTAACATAGGAGTGTTCAGCTGTGCATTCAGTTCTCAAACAGTTTTATGGAAAAAAAGGTGGCGAGTAAGAGGAAGGTTGCTATAGGGGCTGCAAGACTAAGGTCCCTGAATTCACACAGGCATTAAATAAGTTACACAGTATTTTCGATCTTCAGTTCTACCAATATGAGCTAGTAATTGCTCAGTGTCATACAGATAGATGCTCAAGAGATTAGGAAATGACTGAATAAAATAAACACTGTCACAGGGGACTCAGACATGCCACAGCAGCCACTGGGGAGAAGGGATATCTCACCTTACTTAGCTTACTCCAGTTTGTTCAAATGTTAATGTCTTTTGGGAAATGATGATGATTTGAGATCTATTTTTATTATGAACTTTTCTCTTCACTTCAGTTGGTCTCATATCTACATTAAACCACAAGTGGGTGGTAAGATCAGAATGCCCACAGTCAGCCCCCATTTCAGTTTGAAGTGGTTTTTTAGATGCCAAGACCTATTCGTAAACCAGATAAAACACATCTAACAGGCAAGAACTGGAGAACAACTTTTTAAAGTTACATTTGCTGGCTTGCCAATATTTGCCGCAAAAATTTAGACATCTGGCAAAAAAGTAACAACTGAACTTCATCTAATACTTCCCCCCTTCACTCTATTCCTTCTTGAAAATAAAACATATTTTGAAACCAAAGTCAACAAGTCTTTGTCTCAGGAAGAGGTTTTGAGGTCTGTTTTGGTTCCTGCTCAGGACTTGGTGTAGTCACCAGCAAGTCACTTCTGAGTGTCAGAGTTTATTATTTTTCTTGGATGTCCAAATGGAAACTGAGCTCATTCAAAATCCTTCTCATAAAGAAGGTGCTTATGACTTAAATCATGACCCAGAACTCAGTATTTCAGTTTGCAAAATAACAGAGACCCACCTGCTGCAGTTCTTACTCAAGGATGTGTAAAGAAGTCACTACATTTATACAAGGCTGATGTAACTTAGTAGTCTAAATTCTCCTCTTTTCCACCATCATCAAACTGGAGCAACCGCACTTGCAGCAAAGCAGCATAACTTAGTGCAAATTGGCTGATATCCTTAAAGCCACTGCCCCTGAAGTCAGACTGAGAGTCCTGCAGGAACTAACCCAAGAAAGCACTGCTTTAAAACACTTCATGAAGAAATGAGGTCGATTTGAAATGAATTTTCACAGCAATCAATGCAATGCTTCAATGCTTCCTTGGAAAGCCTGGCTCCTCTCCTCCCAGGTTGCTTTTCCTTCTTTCCCATTGTATTTTCATCAATTTAGAACTTAAATCACCAAAACAATTGTGTGACTTTCAAAAATGCTTGAAATGTGCAAGCATGGAAATACATTTTGTGTGGCTACGTGCAACTATGAAACTTTGTTTTTTAAATGAAGAGATTGAAGTTGTATCTCTTCTGTTACTTGCCTGGGTTTGTCGTCACCATTGCTGTACCCCCAAGCTATATAACAACTAATAAGAAAGTACAACTGGAGTACAATGGCTGGGGTTTGTCCTTCATTAGAATCATTGTTTTTCATCACTTGATTTTCAATATTTTTCCTTTAAAATAACTCTTTGAACCAAAGCCTACATTCCTCTCTTGTTCCCACACTAATCTCCTACTTTCCAATCCTCACGATTCACACATATTGCTATATTTGGGTTTTTTCCTAAAGCTCTTCATAATTACATCACAATTAATTCCTTGAATTTATAAGTGTTTTGAGCTCTCCTAATTGTAGAGACAACTTCAAGAATATTGCCAAATTATTCTAATGGCCTCTAAACCAAAAGGCAATGAACAAAAGATAAAAATCACTTAAAAAACCCTCCTCATAAGCCAACATGGTGCTTATGGGGAGCCTGATTTGTGGCAGAGAATGCTGGGCTGTAGTAATGTAAACTGCTCTTGTCACAGAGATCCTGTAAACTTTATACAGCTTCTTAAGCTCAGGGAGGTAAATGCCCTGACCCAAGGCCACACAGGAAGAGTGCTAAAACTCCAGATCTTCCAGTTCCCAGACGGATGTCTTGTTCAGATGTGCAGATCTTAGACTGGTTTCTTATCCCTTTAACATCCCACAGGGCTTGCTAGAAACCGTGAGCTTTCTACTGATCCTGCAGCTGGAACCGACCAGTGACTGGTGTCTCTCTTCCCACTCCTTCAGTATCCAAACAGGAGGTCAATGCCATGTTCACATAGCCCATGAGCGTCCATGCAGCCCTTAACACACTGCACTCTCAAATAAGAACAATTCAACATATGAGGGCCTACAATCCCCCTTCTGTCCTTCTCTACTAGGACAGAAAGGACCCCTGTCTGGTGGTCTCAGAACAAAATGCACTGATGTGGCCAGGCAGAGCCATCAGCTCAGAGGGAAACACATAGCACAAAGCACATCAGTGTACACCTTATATACCTGGAAATGAACTGGAGGTAGAGAATTAATCATCTTCAAAAGGATAAAGGGAACCCTATTTCTTCAGCCTCTTCACAAGTGCCTCCTGGACTTAAAGCATTCAGAAAGGCCTTTGGTTTAATGGAGTCAAATTTTGTTCACCAAGTAAAAATAAATCAAGGCAAACAAATTAAAACCTCTTTCCCCCTCTTCCTCATGGCGCTAATCTCTCAGAAAGCCTCCCAAGAACTGAGCAAGCAGAGGATGAGCCACCTACTCCAGACTGGTCATTGACAAAGTCCCATCCTGGGAGTTCTGTCCTGTAACCCACTGCCAGGTCACCTCCACATCAAGCTGATTTCAGAGGCTGCGCAACACTGCACCAGGATCTCCAGCATTTCCATGATCCTGCAGGGCATGACTCCCATTGCAACACACAAGAGTTAGCCCAATATTCCCATCATCGCCCAGATTCCCATGAGATTTGAAACTAAAGAGATGGGGGAAAAGAACCTTTTAACAGATCAAGCATAGTTTTGTCTGTGAATAATAAGGGTAAAACATGAGATATCTTAATCTTTATCCCATATTCATACATTTATAGCCAAAAAGCAAGGAACAATATCTGAAATGTTCAAAGAATACTATGCCAGCACTTATCTGGTGACACTTGAGATGAAGAAGATAATTGAAAGGATGATTGCATTGGGCTTGTTGCACTCCATTGATAAGAAAGGTTTTAGAGAGCCCATTCAGTATGCTCAGCCATGATACAAGATGCCAGGAGAAAACACAGTACTGCGGCAGTGACAGTACCTCGGATCTATGAAACATTAAAATGAAAGATAAAGGCAGCTCTGAAAGAAGCAATATTGGGCACAGTTCGCCAGATGACAAACATTTGGACAAACGTCTAGACGTCGGAATACCTCTTAATCACTGCCCACTGGCTGTCACCCTGCATTCCATGCAGAAACCTGCACGTAAGCTAGACGCCTTTGCAGTCTCTCCCATTGATAAAGGCCAATAAGGAAAACACCGACAGCCAAAACCCTGCGCGGCTGTTCTCTCGGGATTCGCCAGCGGGGCTGACATGAGGTCCAAACCCAGGAAAACACGAGGTGATCACTTGTTTTGCTTTCTATTTATTAAACATCTCTTGCTTGATTATAACTAAGCACTAAGTTTTTGCAATACTAGCAAAATCTGTAACAGTTTCTATAACTCTCATGATATTCTAAGCTAACTTCAGAGGCAGAGCAATTTACCAGAACTGCAGCTTAAACAAGTTTGAATTTCATTTGCTATATATACGAAGAGAATGCTCTTACTGAAAAAAGAAATGCATGAGCGCACATTAAAGCAGGGCTTTGATTCTGAACTCTTTATCCTGAACTCTGAACAATGGATACTTATGAATCATTTGTGCTGCATACTGAAGCCTTTTGAACTGGTAACAAGAGAAATCAGTTCTGCTAATGCATCTCTCATCCAAGATCTCTCACTCATCCAGATTTTAAATCTGAAACTTAGAAGAATAAAACCATCTTTTTGGAAGGACCAAGAGTATTTTGGAAAACAGACTGGTCAGAGGGGAGGAGAATTTCTGGATGGGGCAATAAGGAGATTGTGTGCAGGTTCTGATTTTCAAGACCAGATGTTTAAAATAAATGTCTGAAAAAGATGGGGAAGAGGCCTTACAGAAGGGTTTGCACTGCTTCTATTTGGGGTCTGGAGGGGCAATATTGTCACTCCGCGGTGTGCAGCAGAACTAGATAACGGAGGTCCTAATGATTCGGATGACATTAAGCAAAGTTTTGGATGTGGACAAATCACTGGATTAAAGTTTAGGAACCTATCCTGTGTACTGGCATAAATCTGGTACTAGTAATTAAAAATTACAGCAGAGCTAGGAATTCTCTCATAAGGAAAACCAGCCTCTACTAGTACTATAAAAATCTTTCTATATAAGCCATCTTCCATCCTTACCTACTTCTTACAGTTAAGAGAAAATGCTCCTAACACAAGGCTTCTAGTTATGAATTTTATATAAGCCTGATGTAACAAGTTCCATGGTTGAGGATATGTTTCACAAAATAGATCAAGCTTGGATTAAAAGAATTAAAAGTGCAGCCTGCAATGATGCACAGACAGATATGTTTCTCCGACTCCAGGCTTTTGAGAATTCCTCTTAAACAGTAAAGAAAAGTGTGCAAAAAAGCTACTGAAACTTTTATAAGAGATAAATTGCACAATACCAACCTGATTAAATTTCAAATGCTATCAACTTTTGCTTAGAGTCTACGATAGGGAGCAGACCTGAATTGAGAGTGCAGCCACAGAAAATGCTTTCCAGGCAGGTCCAGACGTATGTCTAAATGAATGTCCACATTAAATGACAATGTCACTAACAACGGAAGCATTGAAAGACCAAAATGAAGTGCACAATCAGAACTCTGTATTCCAGTGCAAAATTCACCCTTAATATTTAGCAGCGATGACCTCCGGATGATAAAATGCCTGCAGTGGCCCAAGTATTAAGTGCACACGCCTGTACAATGGAGCAGCTGGCATTAGCATGCTGCTAAATCACAGCTTGTAGGTAAATGCTGCACTAGCTAGATGTCTATGCAAGATGCATAGAGATAAAACCAGCCACGTAAGAATAACGCGGCATTTTTTGGTCCCCTCTCCCTGCCATGCAGCCACAGCTCACCAACAAAGCCCATTTACTCTGCAGTTCCCAGGTAAATGCATTGCACCCATGCTCAGCTACCAGGATTTTGCAGTTCAGAAAGGGTGGGTGGTGGGATGAGAAAATCACTTCCCCGAGGCAGCCCCAGGGGAGCTCGGCGGTGGCCGAGGGGGCCCATGGTGCCGGAGTACTGGGCAACGTGGGCTCTTGCCCCACGCGTCCCTCTTCAGCGATGACCTCTGTCAAAAAGCAAGTGTCGACCACTGCCCGCGTTGGAGTGCGGGTGACTTTGCCATGGCCCACTTCCCACAGGGATGGTTTAGGAGCAGGGTGCAGTTAATCAGTGACTTAATTCTCAACTTCTTGGATCCATCTGTAACCTCCAGTGTTTCATAAAACTTTATTCTTACCCTCTTTATAAATGAGTACTTATTTAATAAGATTAGACAGCAGTAGCATTTCATAAGCACATGCCATAAATACTTTCTGATATGCCAAACTGAAAGCTTTCTCTCTCATGTTTAGTGACCCTCCAATCACACTTCTTTCAGGTCACCCAACTGTTACAGTAACAGCAAAAGCAACAGGATAGAAATAGCAAAATTCTGCACACACGCACATTTTAAGCTTTGTTCACAAAAAGGGACAACCTCCCCTCTGAAATGCAGCCAGCTCTAGGGTAAAATGAATTCTGGTTTGGGAAGCAGCTTAACTTCCCATACAGCTTTGTAGCAAAAACAAGCTTCGCATGAGCCAGTTCTGCTCATCTCCTGCAAACACCGAAGTGACAGGAATTTCTCCTTTGCAGAAAGAGTAACCCTGGAAGCCATCCCACATGCTAACTAAGCAGCACAACACGCCGATTGCTAGCTTTGTGAAAGTGGCCAAAAGAAACTGAAAAATGTGATTCTGTATTTTACAGGAAGCTAAGAGTAAGATTTGGATAACCCAGAAGTTTCCCTGTAGTTGGAACAAGAGCAACAGCAAAGGAAGTGGAGAACGAACCACCAACGCAGCGGTGCAAGTTCTCATTTGCGATGCTAGAGCTGCTTTATATGCTGAGCTCCCATCCTTCAACAGCAGGTCAATGTTTTAATGTGGATTGGGCACATAAATGCAGATCAATTTATGCATTAAAAAAATCATCTACATGTGCATTTATTTCAATTTCATTTTAGTGAATCAGGTCCTGATTCAATGCTAACTGAAAACCCTTGAAATAACTGCGAGCTTGCTCATAGCCAATTCTGTGTCACCGCTATGAAATTAGTAGTGAAATTAAATGGCTCAACAGTGCTAAGACATTCCCCAACTACTCCAGCAAGCAGTCGCTCACCTCTAAGGTTAACAGGATAAAGGCTGGATAAAGAAACTACTCATTATACCAGCTCTACAAAGAAGCAATTATGAGACTTTATAAAGTGGTTTCAAATATATTTTGCAAACTAGGACTCAGACAAATATTAGTGGCAGCAAATTACAGTACTTAGCAGAATTATCACCAGAAAAGAGACTCTTTTAATCTATAAAAAATATCAACAAAAGATGTAAATATGGACTCCTCGATGGGTGGTATATCTTGAAGAAAATATACATCTAATCTCACAGTGTGTTACCTCCAGTACCTGGAGAGAAGGTTAACAATTCAGAGCTGTTTCCTACAGCTATAGAATATATTTTGATGTAGATTTGTAGATATCACAGACTTAAAATCTATTGTATAATCACAGGGCAAGTGCAAGGAACCTGGGGACATACTTCTCTACAATAAAGTGCTGGAACACTGGCTTTCATTTTAATCAATGTTATTCCCTGTTTTTAACAAATTATATTTCATTCTGTGGCCTTTTGGTTCTATTTTTCTCAGCGTAAACAGCAACAGCGTTTTCACCACCACACGTACAATTTGCAGGCTGTATATTGGCATTACACACGCCTTTGTCCCCACGTGCGACAGGCAGGTAGGAGAAAACAGAGTCACCCTCGCAGCACCTCACAACGAGCACCAGGTTATGATCTCGTTTGCATCACTGTAAACCCAGAGCAACCGCACTCGGGTACCAGCACACGCTGCTCTGAGCTAAACCACACACACCTGCAGGGAATCTGCTGGCGATCCAGGGATTCACAACCCGATACCCACATGCATTCTGTTCCCAGCGTTCCTGTTCAGGTCAATACAAGCGGTGGGAACCACCACCTCGGGATGTCAAGCAAGTACTGCAGGTTTATGTCAGGGTAACAGAAGAATTTTCCTATCCTGTCACACACACTTCATGTACAAATACCCTGAACATCAAGCTGCAGTGCAAGAAGTCAGAGATCCCTCCAGCTTTGGTCTCCCCTTGCTCAAAGCACAAAGCTCTCCAGTGGAGGCCAGCGCTTGTTGAACATGACCAGCTACTGTCACAAGCAGACAACACTTCTGTGGCTCCCTGACATTTCTTTCTCTGAAGTTCTCAGTCTCTTCTTCGAAGGGAGAAGATGCATGTTTTTAAATTCCTTCCGTTAAAATCTTATACAACAAATTTTTGTTGCAGACCTGGGAAGCGGCCCTGATCACATACTCCAGCGTGTGAAGGAGACAACCTCCAGGGTGGTGGCAATCACTGCGGCTTCCCCTCCCTTTCTGTGAGGAGCCTCACCCTACCCCAGCCACGCTCCCAGCAAGATTTACCTGTGAGTGTGTGGGAGCTGCCAGCACTGAGCATCCGAAACCCTCCGCATTAACTAAACACAACTGGGAAGGGAGCTTCCACGGGCTCTTTAACCCTTCCTTGCTTCGCTCATTTTAATTTGTGTTTGGCAAGCTCCAAAACATTCAGAGGTCGGGTTTAGTTTAATTAGAGACCACAAAAATCCAGACAGTCATCCAAACCTTCTGAGCACTCGTAGTGTGGGAAAGTAAAGTAAGAAAGTCACGTGCCAGCAATTTTGCTGAAGGTTTCTAGTGTATGCTGCTCTGAACAAGGCTTGAAAACACCAGAACCATTTCTCTCCCTCGCAGTGAACTTGAGCACTGCAGAGACCTGACCAAAAACTCAGTGTAAACACCTGAGCTCTGGTGCACCATCACTTGCAGCTGCTGAATTTCCAGTATCCCTCAGGTATTTTTCAGACTCCTCCCCAGGAAAACTGCTGAGGATACCACTTCTACCTACATTTTTCTTTCATATATTGTCTCCAGTTTTCTCCAGCAGTTCCTTCATTTTTAAAACCTGTCTTCCTAAATTTAGAAAAAAACCCTTCTCCCCTTTGTTCCCCAGGTGGGTATAACTCTCCCCTTACTTCTCCACATTTGATATCTGACTCGGATGAAACAGCACAGAGCTGCAGCATCAGCAGTTCCTGAAGGGACCATCCCTTTCCCTTACTATTTGGATAATGGTTACTCCATGAGATCAATTAAAAGGAGAAAATGAAAACAGGAATTGATACCTGAGCCTAGACCCCCACCCAAGCAGAGGGCACCGACAATTGCAGAGATAATTTAGCGGTGCTCTTCTGCCCTCCTTTTGTCCATGTTTATTTATGCATCTTTCAGTTATAAGCATCACGCATTAAAGTCAATAGCCTACCACTGCTTATCAGAAAACAAGTGGAGCCAGACCTGGACTTCTATAAATAAGATTTACTCTATTGGCTAAATAATGACATCTAAAATGGTCTGATTTAACTGACTATGGCAGTTCTTAGAGCAAAATTTAATTACACTTTGTACTTATTACAGTTCCTTTGTGTGCCTCTTGCTTCCCAGCAATTTTGAAATATAGACTTAAGTCTGCTATACAATACATCTCCATACCTATAGTGACATGTGCTAACAGATGGCACCGTGAGCACGGAGCAGCGGATCAGCATGAGTTGTCAGTTTTGGTGGCCACATTTTCCCTGAAGTTATCGCAGCCCAACACAAAATGGCATGAAATAATCACCGGCCATTTCCCACGGGCTGGGAAGAGCATGACTCAGCACTGGTGCTTTTTATAACATCCAAACACTTAACTTTCTAGAAATGCATTTATATTTATGGAGTGCATTCATTATGGAAGTCTGCTAAGTAACTGATGCGCCAGGATGATACTGCCCAACCATAAATGCAGCAAGAGCACAGACATCTCAGGCCCTCGGGTGGGCTGGGCAGCACACCGCACCACCAGCAAGGAGGAGGCGAAGGACGTGTGTTTGTGTACGTCGGATAATATTGCTCTATAAAATTATATTAGATGTGCATTAGAGGCTGTAACAGAAGACAGTAAGAGTAAAGGACACGCAGAAGTAGGAAAGAGAAACGCACACAGGAGCGGTGGGAAACGCTAGCACGGCTCTGCCTTCCCACCACAGCCCTGTGCTGTGGGAGCCACCGGCACTGTCCCCACCGGCACCGTCCCCACCGGCACCGTCCCCACCGGCACCGTCCCCACCGGCTTGCAGCACTGGGCACAGGGAACAAAACAGGGGATGAGCCACAAGGCTCATTGTCACATCTCACATTCAGGTTTCACGTGCACTTTATCACACCCAGAGGAAATTCAGGACTAGCCCGAGCTGGGGGCCAGCTTTACCCAGGACCAATACACCTACATTAAGAAAACATACCATGGTGATGATACAGGCACATATTCCTAATGCAATTTAAAGATGGGATACCATAAACATCCTCTGCCCTCCAAACTCTGAAACTTTAGAGCCCCTTAGCACCTATCCTACCCTTGCTATCATCTTGTTATTACATTTACTGAATTCACACCCCAAACACATTTTGGCACAGCTTTACAATACCTGCAAACAGCCTCAGAGCTGGGAGTGATGGAGCTGCTGCCACCTCACCAGAGCCAGGTGCAACACCCCACCACCTGCCCAATTTGAAGTCTGCACTGGCTGAAGAGCATCATGGGAAATGTAGTCCTCTCCTCCCCCTCCTCCTCCTCCTCCTCCTCCTCCTCCTTCTTCTTCTTCTCCCCCCTCCATGTCCCCAGCACACACATCCCTATGGGATCCTCAGACCAGGGATGTCAGGCTGGTGGAGCTCAGGCTCAGCTGGGGCATCCCCAGGAAGCAGCTCCTTTATTCACAGCCTCCAAGGGCACAACGGTCTCCTGCCATTTTGGACCTTCATCTAGGGAGAACTTCCACAGAGGTTGATGTGAACTACAATCAAATGCCACAACAGGGTTTTTTGGTGCTTTTTGTTTGTTTGTTTTAGCTTTTATGACTGCCCAAACACTGAGTATCTATATATTTTTAAAGGATTCATTGTTCTTCCATGGATGCCCAAAATCAAGGTCTCAAAGCAACATCCTCCAAATCTCCTCCAAACAGAGAACAATCCATATTTTTTAAAAACGATTGATGGAATATTCTTAGTTTGTGTGTTTGCATGTAGTGAACCAATTACATCCAGCTTTAAATATGACTAAGTGGACTACAGACATTTCAGAGGATAGGATGTTACTAGGCAGATAAGAATTTCAGATGCAAACCCGTAACTATAATTGGCATACGAACAGGTAGCAGGAAATCGTGTGGAATGTGTTTTCTGAAGATCTAAATTTTCACCATTTCTCTGCAGTGGAAATGCATCAGCACACGATTTTCACCATCAACAGCCCGTGGTGCCGTAACCTACTGCAGAATTGTGGCCTTAGGGTGCAGTAAACTAGGGTAAAATGACTTAAAATGTTTGCTGTTTTCTTTCAAAATGGAAAAACCAGAGTGAAAGCCTCAAATAACACAACACTGAAACAGCTGTTTTGGTTCTGTTGTTGCACGAGTGTGGAAATGCTTTTCAAGACGCCCGCTCTGCCGGCTGGGTGCCCAAGGTGCTGCCGGGGTCCCGGTCCTGCAGCCAGAGCCACCGCAGCAGAGCTCACGGGTCCCCGCCGCGGACCCAGCTCCAGCCTCGCGGTTGCAGGATCTGTGCCTCGGGCACTCTTAAAAGAATATGCCTTTGAATTAGGTGCTGCATCCACAGCAAAATTTTTCTTTCAAGCTGTAAGGCCAAGAAGAAGAAAAAATTAACAGGAAGATGGGTCCAGTTTTAATTACAGCGGCACGAATACAACCCTGGCAAAGCCCCGCAGAATAGACACCTCTTAGCATTTCTCTCTCAGAACCGCAGCAAAACACATGAAAGGTCATATACAAGATAGGATTTGACACAATAAGATTTCACTCCCATGTTAATGCACCTCAGATCAAGCCTGCAAAAGTGAAATAATAAATTTAGGAAAACAAGCAAAATGACCCTACTGGTTGGTTGGTTTTCTAGATACCATCTACATATTTTAGAAACGTACAACCTTCTAATAGAAATGAATAAACTACTCAACCATAAAGTTGCTATAGAAGATATGCTTGTTCTGATTGGAAAGGGCATCTGCTATCTGCAATATTGATAATACTTTTCAAATTTCATCTGCTTTTGTTTGCATTCTGTGTCGTCTGTTTAAACACACTGGGAATAATAATGAATCCCAGCATTATCTCCACTTTTTCAAGGCCGAACATATAACTTTATCACAAAAATAATTAAAATTCTTTGGCACTCTTGTATCTTTTCCATTAAACGTTATCAAGCAGTGACAATAAACTAACATCAGTCCAAGGCTGCCCATATGCTGCTTTTAAAAAGAATGCATTTGTCCCAGGGTGAGATACATGAATTTTGTGTTTACAGGGTCAAACAATTCCAAAGTTTTTTACAGTGTAAGGACTAAAAAATCTGTGCATGCACACACACATGCAAATGCACACACACAGACGTACACACAGAGCTGAGGATATCGGGTTCAGAGGGAACACCTACAAACGGGTTTGTTCAAACTTCCTTTCACAGACAAATCTTAGCAGCTTAATAATTTGGAGAACTAGAGATGTAAATATTTTGCATACTTGTACAACACAGTCAATCCAATAAATGATGCTTTGAAACATTCTTGGATGTCGTACGCAGTTAATCTCAGATGTAGCGAATGAATTTTTTCTGAACCGAATTTCCTATAGAGGGCTATATATTATCTCCTACACATAGGAATAATGTAACTTTATTTCAAAATTAATAATTTTACTTCACTATGTTTATCATCTTTTGTAAACCACATTTCCTTTGTTATCCGAGGTAACGGAAAATAAAAACATATCCTCTGTTAATCATGGCTTGGTATTGATTAATGCTCATTAGTTATTTAAGAAAGAAGCCACCAACAGTTCATTTTTTCATGCACCTCTAATTATTTGCCAACAAAACCCAGTATAGGTTTTAGAATAGGTTGCTAGAGTATCCAACTCCGAAGTCCTTACGATTTTTATAACATGTGCTAACTTCTGCTTAAAATGTAGTAAGGCAATGATGTTGATCTCATTTCAATACCACATACACAGTATTGCATAGTAATGCACTGGCTTTTATAAGCCAGGAACCAGTACCAACTCACTAAACAGATCCATCAGGATAATTGAAGAACTCATTTCAGGAGAACTCCCATATGAAGGCAGAAATGTTAAAAGATGTTAAATTTTCTTTTTGTGTATTGTTGGCTCGCTTGATAAGCAGAAGCAAGTTTATACAGCTCTGCAGCTAGTGTAGAATGCTTAAGCAAGAAATCCATAACTTTTAATATGATGAGATTGTCCTGCTAGGAGAGATGGATTTTTTCCAATATCACTGCTAACAAACAAGTAGAGTTTCCTGTATCAGCACATTTCTGTTTCTACTCTGCAGCACACATGTGCTTCATTTAGAAACAATACATGGCTCAACATTTTTGGCATATTAAAGATGAGACAAGTACGTTAGGCTAGTTGATGGACAGGTATCCTAACAGGTTTCTTTGGAGACTGAGTACAAAATCGTATGTAGATAGACACACTGACAAGGTTGGAAAAAAGGGAGGGGGAAAAGTGTGAAGTTATTTCTGTTAACTTCCCTTCCAAGATTTAGTGGCAATGTTACTTACCGGAGTGACTGCTCGGTGGACAGATAATGTCACGCAGTGTCTTATTACATGATTTCAAACCCCTGTGCACAATCTCACTTGCTGCAGGAAACTTAAATATGTTTCAGGTAGGAGCTAAATAAAAGACATTACTTTTCATCTGCTTTTTCACTTAATGCTAATATAGTCACTTGTCAGTGGATGTAAAAGTAAAGGAGACAAGGGTTTATTTTTATACCTCACAGAACAGCAACTGGTGATATCCCTTAGATCATTGCTTTTGTGTGTGCAGGCACTAAGCTTTTTTCTTTTAATATTTTAGACATACTTTATTTTTTATTCAAAACAGTTTTATCCCAACTCTGACACGCCGATATTGTCAGGAAAGGAGGTGTGATGTTTAAACCTTACTGGGTATTTTTTCTCGTTATATCTTATGAATGTAGGTGGTGCATCTCATTAATCCTAGAGCTAATCACCAGGCTCACGTTACTCATTTCTTCGAAGGTTTGGCTGAAGACATGACTTTGTGGTTCGCTGCAGAGGATTTATAGCACATACGTCTCAATGAGCAGTCAATAGGGACGTGGAGCTGAACTGCCGCTCGGACGGGGCTGCTCGGCAGCAGCGCTGCTCTGCCCGGCTGCAAGTGCCCTTCCTGGGGAAAACCGCATCCCAAAACGCACACGAGGTGTTCCACACACGGCGAATGAAAACATGCTCTCACTCGAGATTCATGGTGCTTTGTGTTCAGGAGAAACAGCATGGAGAGCTATGAAATCTCCATCAGAGACGACGTGAAGGTGAGGCAGACTCCAGCCTTCCTCCCGTGCGGCAGCCCAGCACCCCTCAGGCAGGCGAGGGGACCACTCCGTTTTCTTCTGATGACCAAGTCCCTCTGAGGGACGTTCTGCAGAGTTACTGTTTTGGCTGTGACGAGCGGGCACAGCCACGGGAGCATCCCGCCAAGCCGTCAGCGTGGCGCGCGGTCTTGCCCCGAGGCCAGACCTGTCCGTGAGATGTGCAGGACACGAGTGGGACGTGACACTGCAGAGGGGAGCCCTGGGCTGCGCAGGCGCTGGAGAGCGTAGCTCGTGTAACAAGGCAGGCCTGGCTTGGCTGGTACGCAGCAGAAGACGAAAGCAAGGGGCAAGCAGCGGCATTGCAAGCGCAATGCAAGCGCAAAGCAAGGGGCAAGCAGCGGCACTGGTGACCATGGGCAGCAGCAGGGAGAGAGCGCTCGCCCCGTCACTTTGCGTGCGGCCGGTGCAGAGCGTGACCTGGCAGGGCGGACCTGGAGCCTTCATTTCAGTTAATTATCACAACGTTGCAGCTTCACTTCTTTGCTTTCTTTTTCACCTTCTTCCTTTTTCCTACCCAACCTCCCTTTGGTTTTCTCAAGTATGCACGCCTACTCAATTCAATTAGCCTTGGATACAGCACCGAGGCCTCAGATACCTGTAGTCATTATCCCAAGCACTTTTCATAAGAGTATGGATATTAGTCCCAAAGTCCTGGCAAAATTCCAGCTAAGCTAATGTATTTACAGTCTAACATCCCCAAATGTATCTCTTAGTTTGAAATGGGGGAGTTATTCTTCATTTTCTCTCCTTACTGTGCAGAGTTTCTCATAGAGTTAAACTTATTGTCCATGGCAGAATAATGCAGGACTTTTCAGTCTTACCCGCCTTGCAACATTTGGTATTTTTCTTTAAGCTGCTGCTTCTGGACTCCTGAGACTGCAAGAATCCTGGTTCCCAACCCCTCCCTTTTTTAAAAAGCAAGCCTCTAATCCTTGTGTAAAAAAGCTTAAAGCACAAAGCTCCAAAACAACTAAAAGATGCAACTCGACATCCATTATCATCCTTAAAATATCCCACGAATTCAAATTAATTCTCATGCTGTCTGAGTCCTGCCCCAGAGACGCTCCCGCAGCCGGCGGTGCTGCAGAGCCGGGTGTGAAAGCCGCGATGCCCAGCTCTGCCCCAGCCCATCGCCTCGTCTTCCACAAGCCCCCTCCTGCTCGCAGTGGCACCAGCAGGATCGCTGGCGTTGCGGGACCCGTCTGCGTTGTGTGAACGGTGGGCCTGGGGCCAAACCCTGTCCCGCGCAATGCCAAAAGATTGCCAGCGGCGTGCAGGTAGCGAGAGAGCCAATACGTGTACCTCTGTGTAACGGGGACAGCCGTTTTCAGATGCTTTCTCAAGGTTTTGGCTTCCTCTGCGCTCTCCCTCCTGGCAGGATGAGGGGTTTATTGCCCAGCATCCGCCGTACCTTCAGAAGAGCGGTGCAGCAAGCCCCATCGAAAGGCAGGTGCCCAGCTCCCGCGGCGTGCTGCCACCTCCCCGTGCCCCACGCAGCCCAGCGCTCACGTGGGGACGCCCAATATTTCCGTAGCTTGGCTAGATGGAAGGCAACGTGCACATTTCGGGCTCCAGAGGAGCCAGATGCTTAACTCCTCCGCACTCAGTTTGGTAGGTTTTCTTGGCAGGGAGATAGTGGGCCATCTGGGGCGTGATCCTTTTCTTCATCCCTTTGGATCTGGAGATTAAACCAGGAAAGTTTAAATAGCATTTAATTTTGTCTGCGGCGTTATTTACTGGGGTCCTCTCATGACAGTCTCACAAACATTATTCATTAGTTTGCTCACCTATCTGTACCCCTACCCAGTGACCCAACATTCAAAGACAATCAGCAAATTAATGATTTCACATTTTCAGCCCATTAAATTATTTATTGCTGGTGTCAATAGAAAGTTTTCAAAAGGTAAAATATCTTTGTATATTGACTGCCAATTCTACATGGATGTAATGGCACCAGGCAGTGTACCACATCATGAAATAAAAATTAAATTGTAGTTGGGCTTTTAAATCAACTCAATTAAAATAAAGAGATTCTTGGCTTGATATAGGGAAATATTTGTATTTCCAATTCTATTTGTTAATACATTGACATATGTGCTATTTTTTAAATGTAGCACTAAGTGCACTTTCTGTCAATGCCATAGATTTTTTAATAGACTGAGAAAATGCATTTCATTTCTTCTTATTTTCCTTCAATACATCATTTGGTTCTGCTTTTTTGCCTGCATGAAATTCATTTTCTAATGGAAATATTTGTTTTGTAAATCAAATATGTATTATGCACAAAATGCAAAGCACAAATTAAATTATGTTAATGAAATGAAAGAGATATGAAATGCATATTTCATGGACAAAACATAACCTCAGCAAACAACCATTTCTTGATAAAATCTTTAAACACAATCTCATTCTGTGACAGACATATTGTTAAAGCAGATAGCACCTCATTTAAATGGTTTCCTTTAATATTAGTGCTTAGTATATAATTGTAAATAACTTTTGGGATGAAAAACCAATAATGAAATACTGTCTTTAATAGTTTGCTATTGATGTCAGCATAAAATTTGTAGTAGTTGAATATTGGAAATTGGGAGTGCGCACACATATAGTCAAAAGCTGTAAATGATTGCATATTTAAATAGAGCTGACTAAGGCAAAGATGTTATAGATATTAGTAATAGGCAGAAAATTATGCTGACCTAACATTATTTGACAAAACCCACTGTTTTAAATTATATATTGGTTACACTTAATGAATAATAGATTCTGTAGGTGTTGTTTCTCAGATCATAATGCTGATGACACTATATGTTGGAGACTTCTTAGTCATCCTTCTGACAATAAAGCAGGTAGAGCTCACAAAGGTCACTGAAACATTAAATTGTATTTATGGGTCTCCATCTTAGCCTAGTCTTCTGCAGGACAAACATTCCCAAAGCTAGGACTAAAAGACGTATTCCAGGTTAGCCCTGAACAAATACAATGCAAGAAAAAAATCACTGCAAATAAAGCTGGGGATTTCATGTAGGCTTTGGGTTGCTGTGCTCTCCTAAGCGGTAGAGTCATTATATAGACTCCACTGATCTGTTGGGTTTCACCACTGTTTCGCCATCGATCAGATTCGATGGGTTGGCCCATATCTGCACCATACATCTCTCTGTCCTCTCTGCCTCGAGCACACACGAAATCAAGAACAGAGCTCTTGATACATAAGCCAATTCTTTGAGACATTTTAGGGCAGCAAAGAATGTATTAAAATCACCAAAGGGACATCTGTCTCTTCTCTACTATACTATTTTTATCAAAAATGCTAAGAAAGAGAAAGAACATGATGCACAGTTAAAAGAAAAAAACCAGCACCAAAACTCAGATGATCATTAGAGAGCTGGGAGATGCCTGTAATCTAACAGGTGATAAGAAGACCAAAGCGCTTATTTGAATGTTGCTATTCTTTGCGTGAAAGCAGGATAGCTATACATAATTAATTGGGATCTGCTTCATTTTCTGAAGGAGAACATATTTGTTTTTATATTAAGTATTACAGAAGACACTTAAGATTCAGGCACTGATACTTGATAATTGTTTATCATCTCCTTTTTTTCAGGAGGGGAGCAAGATTGATGGGAAAACCAGGACAGTGTTATCTGGAGGCCTTTGGCTTTTAAGTCACTTTGGTTTTAGGTCTTAGCCTGGTATCATAACTGCCCCTAGGCTGGCTAGCAACTCCTTTCATCTTTGCAGTGGATGATAAAGTATCTACACTGATTTATTTAGAGATATCAGCTGTTGCCCTTGACAGCAGTGATAGCAGTGCAAAAATGGTACAAGCCCTCTAACCCTTGTTGGAGAGGCTCAGAGACACCCGTGCTGCACCCAGGACTAATGGAGGACCCACCACGCCAACGGTGCAGAGGATGCTGAGTGAGGCCGTAGCTGGGATCCAGCACCCCGAGCGATGCAGCACCCAGAGACACCGCGGAGCATCGCTCACGGGAGGCTGGGCATGGTCAGAGCTGGACTGGTTAAGTCAGCTCAGAAGCGACTGCAATAAACGGGGCAGAAAAATCCATGAAAAGAACAAGCCTGAGTTGACTCCCAACTAATGAAATATATTAATTCAAGATTCAAATTGCCCCCCCCGCCCCGGGAGGGGACTGCTTTCCCTGCTGCTCCTGCGCAGCCTGCAGCTGTCGGGATTGTGCTGCACCACCGCCCTGTCTGAGCCTTCCCATCCCCAAATGGCATCTCCAGGCGAGAAAGCACCCCCGAAATGACCGAGAGGCAGACTGTCCCCAGCCTGTGCCTCCCTCCACCGACTGTGCTCCTCCAGCATCTCCCTCCACCAGCAGTTCGGCTCAATCTCTGCTGGGGCTGAGGATGTCTCTCCAGGAAGGGGGGCTTTGTGCCACCCTCTGCGTGCTGTCAGCCAGCGTGGGTGAGATAACTTTCCACTTTGGTCTGAGGGACAGACAGGCTTTTTGGTGCCTTTAGTAATTTTCCCCACAGCCTTGATATCAAATACATAACTCAAGATAAGCTTGGCAATAAATACATATAGCAAACACAGTAAGGCAACAAAACAGCGAAGAGCTAAAGAGGAGCTCTCCCACCCAGCTCCCCGTCTATTTATTAATCATACCTGCCCTATTTCCCTCTGTCACAGGCACCCCAGCACCGTGATGGATTAATGGGGACACAGGAACGCAGCATCCCTTTTGTGAGTAAAACAGGCGACCAACTTCTGTGCACCCTTTGTAGCAGGACGGCCACAAAACCTGCACGGTGCTCCCAGGAATGGCAGGGCTTCTGTTGGTTGCATGGTATGATCTTGTACAGGGACAGGGTACAAATGGTGTTGAGGTATAAAAAGAAGAGGACAGCAAAATATCTGAATGCGATTAACAGTATAGCTTTTTTTTGCTTCTGGCATAACAAAAAAAATCAACCAAAATAAACAGTCCAGCTGTGTGAAGCTTTGCTCCTTTTGAACCAGGCCATCAAACTGTCTCTCTGCTGTAAAGTAAAAACCTTCAAAAAAAACTCTTGCAGAATCTCCAGACTTGGCAATTTCCCCAGGATAACCCAGTAAATTGCTTGGGGGGAAAATGTATCCCACATACTGGAATTTTATCCTGAGCAAAGGCCAAAATCTTGTCCGGAGGGAGAATACAAAGTCAGATCTCCAGATACTCAGAGCTGGAGGAAGAGTTTCCTTCCAGTGCATCAAGGAATTCTCCCTGGCAGGTCACAAAACCATTCGACTGGAACACAATAATGCAGAGAAGGCTTGCTGGGGCAGAAAATGTCACGGAGAAGGGGCAGGATTTGGGAGGATGACTGTAACAGATCTCGAGGGCCATGGAGTGAAGTCTCCAGCTACTGAAGGCAACCGTGCCACTGCAGTTTTGCTGGTGTGATATCAATAGCCACCCCGATCTGGTCAAACCAAGCTGGGTATATCCCCTTGCCATAAAACCAGTTCCAGTCTTCCTATATGGTTTCTGAGTAGAAACCATGGGACAGGTGCTATTCAGAGTCAATGGAATTACGGATACATAAATCAGAATAAAATCTGGTCCCTAACATTTCCGTTGTGTATATAGCACCTATAGAAGAATAATGGATGCTAAATCTAAATTGTGCTTCCTACACTTATTTCATAGGAAATACAATTTTTTATCCATTTTATCAATTTTCTAAAATGAATCTTTCCCTTTTTCATTATCAAATTTCGATCTCATATAATTTCCAGCACCACCCCAAGCCATTCTGGAGTTCTCGTTTACATCACTAGAGATTAATATTAGGTGTTTGTAAAAGGAGGATATTAGCTTCTCCCTTATATCTGTCAAAATTAATAACTTCTCTATCACAGATAACTCCAGGTCAATATTAGATTCACAGATGTGGCCAGGAATAAAATGTATGGAAATATAATATCTCATTTATAAGTATCCAAAAAGCAAAAAGCAAAAAAAAAAGAAAAAAAGAAAAAAAAAAAGGAAGTGTTTTCATTATTGAAATTTAGACTGCAACTGTTCAAAAGGTCAAAAGACTTTGAGGGCTGAACATATCTGCCATATGGCCTTAGCCTTTCAAATAGAAAACAAATTGGAGGTCAGCCCAGGGGAGAAGAGAAGCGCAAATTTTCTACAAACAGGGCAAAGGAAGGGATCAGGATCCTCTCCGCATTGCGCGTATGCTTCTGTCTAAACCTACATTGTGGCCAGAAGAAGGGCTCCAGACATAAATGTTTGTACAATGATTGATGTAAATACTTGGGCGATGATTGATACTGGTTATGTCTGGCAGATGTCCACCTCCTGCACGGCTGATCCAACGTGGTACCTCCTGATGTTGCACTGATTTAAAGGGAATAGCACGTTCAAAGTGACCATATTGCAGCAAGAATATCCTGTGCTCTTGGTCCAGCAGAGACGGTGTTGATTATATTTGTTAATGGACCGTACTGTTGTCTCCTAGAATGTACTGATTTAAGAGCATTAGCAGACACAAAGCTCGTCTGTGGCCTGGCAGAGGTAAGGCAGCCCTCGGCCATCTCCCATGGAGCACTTCTGACTTAGAGGACTTTCTCGGACTCCTGGCATTTTTAAGAGTTGTATCAGAGACATGTTCAAGTGCTAAACTGCACTCTTTGCATTGGATTTCAACTGGCTTGTTTAGTTCCCCAAGCACAGCCCAGGCAGGTTAGCTGCCAGACTTCTGGTGTGAAAATAATTCTCTTAATTTTGACTGGCTTTGCTGTCTTCCCACGTGCCCGCGTGGTCCCGTCCGTCCATCCCAGCCTCACTGCTGTCACCGCGCCGTGGAGGCAGGGCCTTGATGGCTTGCACATGGAGCGTGGGCTCAAGAGATGAAGAGGAAAAGAGAGTTGATAATGCGAGATCTATTTTTTTACACAGGTTTCAAGGGAGAAAGTGAGATAAATACACGCTGTAGGAATACAACAGAGAAGAAGCTGTATGAGTTATGCTTTCAGAAGTAAATAACACAGGAGCCAGTGATTTAAAGGCTGTTAAATGAATTTTACCAACTATTTTATTCACTGTGATCAAAATTATATCACTGATGTTCTTACTAATACATCCCATTTGGGTCAATAATATTTTATTTGTAATTACAGGTGAAGAGGTCATTTTAAAAAAGCTTGCAATGGGCTTTAAAGAATTACGCTGCTTTCATTTTGTGTTTATAAGCAATTGAGGATAAAGTTAACTAATACTACTTTCTATAAGAAAAATATCCTCAGTTCGTATCTTCATTCACCCAAAGGAGTTTTTCCTATTGCTCTTCTTCAACCGCTGGCTTTGTGCGCTGGCTGCTCCCTTTTCTTCTTCAGCTCCTCAAACTCTGAATGACCCACAGTAAAATCCTTTTAACAAGGCTTCGTTCCTCACCAACCCAGTTAAAACTTTGCAAAAATAAACAAGAGCCATTCTTTGTTTTTCCTGCGGCTTTGGGATCTGTTTGAAGCATGGGAAGAAGAAGCCCTACCTGGGTGTAAGACACAGGGAAGGGAAAGCAAAACAGCCAGCCAGGCACAAGCAATGTCTTTAACAGGAGGACTTCCAGGGAGGGACATTTATATCCCTCTGTTTTCTTGTTGGGTGTCTTGTGCTGCACTGAGATCACAGCAGTCCACATGCCCTGTCCATCCTTCTCGACCCGGGGCAAAGCTCTGGGCATGGGGAGGCACCAGCGATGGTGTAAACAAGGAGTACAAATGCTGCTCGCCCCCCACAAATTCCCACTTTTCTCCTTGTCTTCTTGACACTGACGCTATTTTCACAAAGGACCGCGTTTCTGCAAATTTAAAATAAAAATCTTCTAGCCTCGATATTTCCAAGTTGTGCTGTGAAACCCTCTCCGCCAGCCAAATGAATGCTGAAGTGCCAAGTGAACGCAGGGCGGCCGGTGCCCGGGACCCCAGGGACAGGTACCTACCGGGCAACCATTAGCGCCGGAGCAGGCGGCACCGCTCGCTCCAAAGGTCCCTTCTGAATAGACCCATTCTTCCTGCTAAGCATCGTATATACAAAAAGATACGTCTTTATAAAGGAAAGCGTTCCCTGACCCATCTCACCACATTTCAGTTTGAAGTGCTGTTTGTCATCACTAAGCACTACTCTCCCAGCCAATGAGTGGTATTTCTCCCTGGAGTTGCTCTCTGCTTTAACAGGGTGTGAATACCTGAAACAGCTATGGTGCACTATTAATTGTTATTCATGCTTGGCTCCTAGCGGGGAAACACAAAAGCTGCCACATGAACTTTTCTACTTCAAGATGATAACAACATGTATAATATTTCAAAAGATGGGGAAAATATCTTTGTGACCTAACCTAGCTGAACTCACAAAAACAAAGACATCTCCTCCATTGGCAAGAGTAAAGTATTGAAATGGGACTCGGAGAAGATCAATTAATCAGCCCGTTCCCTCATGTACAAACACAACCCTTAGACCTCAGTTCTGAGAGGCTTACGTGTATCTCAGCAAAGACATTCCCCACTTTTAGTTGTTTTTCTTAACATTAGAAATTAGGAAGCGAAAAAACCATGTTGCCCCTTTAATCTCAATCAGCTTCAAAGACTGGGTTAGGGTTGAGGGTCCCCAAGTCTAACCTCAGTGCTGGGAGAGGGGGTTGGAGGACTAAAGAGAAGGAGGAGGAGGAGGAGGAGGAGGAGGAGAAGGAGAGGAAAGAGGGGAAAGGGGAGGAAAGAGGAGAAAGGCTGTCTGTCTGATACTGCAGTGGGGTCCAGGCAGGTAGGGTCTCCCCATCTGAGCAAGGTAGTGATGGAGAAAGAGGAGCCTACAAAGAAGGCGGGAAGCGCAATGCATTGCAGGTTACTCTTAGCAGGAGTTTTGGAAAGAGCAGTTGCAACCAACTCTGCTTCCTGGCCAGCCCAGCGAGGAGCTGGGGCAGGGGAGTGGACACCCGTGCATCACTCAGGGCTGTCTACAGGACTGGCAGATGGAGGCTGAGCAACCAGTGCGTATGTCCAGGTCATTAGTACGTGGGAGCTTCTCAACAGAAAAAAGCTTCTAGCCATCAGAACAGGGAGATTCTGAAATACCTTCCAAGATAATCAGTTTTAAGATGCCACCTGTGCAGTTTATCAGGAGTTTAGGCTCACATTCTTGTAATTCCAGGACCAGAGATTCCTTCTCACTCTATCTTCTTCTGGGGAAAAAAAGGGGAAAAAGTAAAAAAGAACCCAATAATCTTCAACAAGTGAAATGTATTTTTGGTGCATTTGATGGACGTTGTTGTAGAGGGCTGGGTGGGAGCTTTAAAAAAACAAAGTCTGCAAATATTCATTCACATTTTTAAATGAATTTACTGCAGCCACGTTGATTTCCCCCTGGGATTTCCTTTCTGCACACTTTTGAGCAATCAAGTTTTACTGGGCAAATGTTTGCACAAGACAAATTTCAAAATTGCATGCAGAGACAGAATTTTTTGTGTTTTCATGCCAGACATGCTTGTAGGCTTCTCCAATGAGCAGGCAGAAACAATATCATGTGATTTATCTGACCCATCACAACCAACCCACATACCTTGACTAACGAAGATCAGACACCCACAGTTGTTTGTGATCAAGACACAGAGTTGTTTTTTTAATTACAAAGCTATCCATCAGTAATTTCAAATAATAAGTAAATTGGAGGGAATTGTGATCTGTCTCCAGATAGTCTGTGAGCAGAGAAAGCAGCTAAATTTGTTGAATAAATTATTCATTATGGATTATTCGCTCAGCTCTACTGCAATAGCAGTGACATTGTTTAATTTAATAGCACATTAAGGGATCTTTTTCCTTACACAAATGAGTGCATTGCTCCCAGCAAGTTGACTCTTGAAGATGCAATAGTGGAAACCTGTAAGAACAACTACCCCTGTCCAAGCCTTCGAGTAGAGAAGACCTTCATAATACACCACTGACTACATTTGGCTCCAGTCCTTCTGTGGGGATAAACTTGCTTGGCAGAGTATGGAGCTATGCAAGTCTTGTAAAAAAAAAAACCAGAAACCAAGCACATGGGTTTATTTTCTTCACTGAAAAATTGACGGTGCTTTGAGGTGGATCTGAAAATCCCAAAGCCAAGAGAAACCAGCTTTTATACAGACCTCATTTGATCCTGGACAGGCAGGTGCATTTTATCTGAGCCCTATATTTCTTTATCTTCCACCACAAAAGTCTAGCAGCTCTTCTTCCCATCCCCAGCTATGCTGGAGCCCAAAACTCAAATCCAAGCTCAAGAATAGTGAAACTCTGCCAACCAAACCAACCCTCTCTGAACAGCCGCTGCAGGAATACCAGTCCTGTTGATTTTATTGATCATGTTGATTCTCCCTGAAGACAGTATAAAGGATGATGAATGTTTTTATAGCTGGTTTACAAGTAACTACCTGTGGAGGGAATGTCTCTGGTAACATTTTTTCCTCTGAGAATTGAAGGTCTTAAAAGTGCCAAGGATCTACCACACAAACAGCTGCAAAATGTTGCAATGACCCAGCCCTGGCCATATTCTTTGATCACTTTTTCAGAGGCAACTCATCCAGACTCTCACTCTCCATGATGCCCAGGGCTGGCCGAGCACGGGGAGCTGACCCGCTCCCTGCAGCGCTGCCCACGGACACACACGGCCATGCCTTGGCCACCTCCATCCCCTCTAACGCAGGCACGACTGCTGCCTTTCAGTGGAGACCCAGCACATCCTTCCAGCAAGCACCAAGATGGCTTTCCTGGGTCTAATGGGGCCCCTGGGAGTGAGGGTCGGGGACTGGCGAGCCACGGGCCGGCGGCGGAGGCTGAGGCTCCAGCCCTTAGAAACCTCATGCCAGAAGTGTGATGTTTGTGGGACCCTGACTACGAGTGCCACACACAAACATGGGAAAGGGCTCTCCTCAGATTTCTGCCGCTGACGAGAGCAGAAAAGAAAATAAATAATGCGTATCTTTCATTTGGGTTAAGAAGAGCTGAAAAAAACCCCAGTGAGTGAATACATCAATGGGATTGCATTGCCCATTCATGGATGCGAAATGTCATACCCCAAAATATCCTGGTTCTGGCCCAAATACAAATACATGGAGAAATCCAGGCATGTGCAGAGATCCCCAGTCTGCTCTGATTTATCTCCTCTACGCTTTTTGACGCCGCACTTTTCTAAAAGAGGGCTCCCCCTGAGTAATGACCTGCGGGTAGCAGGTACGGTGCCGCCTCCCAGGCAATCTGTTACAGCAGACAAGAAACAGATTTCTCAGCCCTAACAGAGTCCTCTCCAGTACGGATATTTCCCGCTGGCTATCTCCAGCGCCCGTGCTGTCGCAGAGCGGGCAGCGCCTGGGTGTCACCGCTCTTCACCGCACCCGCAGCGAGAGGAGCGTCAGCCCTGGCTCCGCGGGCCCCACGCAGCAAGGACAGGCTTGTCCTCCTCAAACGCAGGATTAAGAAAGATCGGGACCATTCGTGCTGTATGAGATCCTCAATGAATGTTCCCCTTCTCTCATAATTTTTTTTTTTTTTTTTTTTTTCAGCTGGCATTATAACTCAGCAGTGAAAACAAGGTGGGAAACCTTTAGCGGCCAGTTCAGGGCTCAGGTGTCTGCTGTTTGTGTATATACATATCCTATATATATATATATGAAATTAGTGTATAGATTCCTGGCCATTCACTTTCTGCGCCCTATTACGGCTGTAAAACAGCAAGATGAGTGTGGTGAGGGAGTAAAATTAAAGAAAAGCAACAGGGCACCTAGAAATGCCAAAACATTAGAGAAAAGAGAGAGCAATGCCACACAAATCCTTTGAGCCTGGTCACCGAGCCAGCAGCGGGTACGAGGAGAATCCACCCAGGCAGGTGCAGGCCTTTCTCCTTCCCTCCTTTGGTACAACTACTTATATCCCTTTCTTCAGGTATTATACTTAATATCTGATATATATTAGGTATTTATATGTTAAGCTACAATATTGCATTCATTTTAGCCTATCCGCAGGCAAGTTGCCCTGTCACGCCTCCAAGCATCTATACCATATCATTCCGCCTATAACCTTAAAATTGAAATGCCATGTCATATTTTCTACCGTCAGTAGCAAGTGTTATCTTACCTTACATTCTATTATATCATTGTACTTTCCTCCCTGCTTGATAAGCTGTCAATATTGTTTTGGCACGAGAAATTTCCATCTCATGCATCAGATGATCTCCATGACCTTTAAGCGAGTTGCCAGTAAGATAATTTACTCACATTGTTGTGACAAAATAATATCTCTTCTGCCCGGGTCACATGACATGATCATTACATGATTTTCCCAAAATGATTAAATTTTGCACATTTTGGGGGTGGAAGACCTCTATGGAAAATTGAAATTACTAGATCGCTTATCATTTCACTTACACTACAAAGAGTTAAAAAGGCTACTTGCCATTGCCTCACCCAAGCAGCACATCCTGAATTCCCACACTACACATAACTCTCTTTTTTTAACTGAAGTCGCTATTTTTATTTATTTTTTTAACCGCTCAGCCTTGTGCAAGGAATGTTTTAATACAATCGTTTTTGCAGTGTCTTATATTAGCAGGAGGATGTGATCACAAATATCACATCCTTTTGGCATCTTTTTGGCTCTCTGCGCATAACAAAAATGTCAAACAGATTTTAATGAAAGGCTGCATGCTTGTGGGTATTGACAGTTTGACATAGAATCCTAATTTTCAGATGTCTTGTTCTTACTGTTTTTAACACACAAATACTTGCAGTATAAGAGCAAGGCACCAAAACCATGGAAAGCCAGTATTTATATACCGTCTTCCTATTCTCAATGGGCTCTGCTCAGCAACATGCCCAATCTCTGTGGTTTTTGGCCTGAGAGTTTCTGTGGCTCGGCTGCGATCGTGTCCAATCCCAATTTAGAAACCAAATTATTTCTTTTCCTCGCCCGCGGAGCCTGGGCTCCCGCCGCTGCTGCACCCTCATGGGGGTGTGGGTGGGGGGCAGCGGGGCAGCCCCAGCCAGGGACGGGGCACAGCGGGGGGTGCGGAGGGGCTGGGGGGGGCCCACGGACACCCCCACAGGGAAACGCGCCCCGTCTGCTCGCGTGCTTCGCGCCAGCGTTGGGGGGCTGAGAGCCCGTCCACGGAGGACAGCAGGGACCAGGAGCGGTCTCTGCACCGGGGTCCCTCGAGGTACCCGTGCACAGGGACTGCGCATGCAGATATGTGTTCAGAGTTATTTATTTATCTGCAGTTGGGCTTCCTCCTCCTGCGCTGTCTGTACTGAAGTGAGTGACAGCTCTTTGTTGCTCCGTAAAGAAAATGTCAAGACTTCAGTACAGGGGCGGGTGGCTCCCTCCATCCTTCCACCTGACTACTTCCTACCTCCAGCACCCCGTACCGTTATCATCGGCTACTTCTCCACGTACGTAAGGGAAGATCAGAGCAACTGCTTATTCGATGAGATATTAGAGAATAATAAAACTGAAATTAGAGCTGAATGACGTCAGGATACTCCACTGGGTAAGATATTCTCCAAACTTTTTCACAGGCAAAAGTTTAAGGCAGCCGTTATCTTTATCAGCTTTAAAATCCCTCGTGGCCACGGACTCCACCAGGTCTCCTCCTTGCACCACTGGGGACGGGTGGCTCAGCTCCAGGACTCCCTTCCCCTCCCTCCCGCGGCAGCAGGGCAGAGCAGCTCTTCCCGCGTGTCTGCTCCTCCAAAGTGCCCCGCCGTCCCCGCACGCCGCTCTGGCTGTCCTCCGTACTACTGACACCTCCCAGCTTTGCCTGGTGGGCAAATTTCACCAGCACCTTCCCTTGTCCTCAAGATCAGGTCGGAGGCTGATCCCGAGAGGCAACTGTTGCTTCTCCCTAGACTGGTACTTTGTCTTTCAGCCTGACCCGGACCCATCTCCCTCCCCTGTCTTGCTGTTCACTTATCTTGTCGTAATAATTTCCCACGTGGCACCGTATCAAATACTTTACTGCAAGAGATGAGATCTACTTAATTTCTTATATCTAGAAAATCAATGATCTTATCAAAGCAAGATATCAGGTTCGTCTGGCGTAATCTACACTTGGTGCAGCATTTTAGACCATTTTGCAATTACTTCCTTGGTTATTATTTCTTCAAAACCACATCCCAAGCTTTGCACCCGGCAGATCGGCAAGCAACCTTGATGGCCTGGCTACAACTCTGCATCGCTGCACAACCGCGGCCACGTGGCCTCGGACCGTTCCTGCGAGGGCCGCCTTCCTCATACCCTTTCATATACTCAGGCAAAAAAAAAAAAGTTACATGAAGCACGTATTTTTTTAATTAATTACTGATTATTTTATATGATGGGGGTTTGCTCACCTAAGGCTGTCCCAGATCTTATGCCTCCATCACTTTCTCTGCCATTCTCCACTACATGTGCAAGTTAGATGATCTAAGAGAGCCTCGGGACATCACCTTTGTATTGTTTCCGTGTGTCTACCGCAGAGACTCACGACTCCAGACACAGGACACGAGCCCCGCCAGGCTTCCAAACCCAACCAACACTACTATTCTTTTAAGGCAATTTAGCAAAGTTTGCCTCGCTGGCAAAACGCTCACTGCAGCTCTGCAAATAACACCAAAGAGAACGGCTCAGTGTAATGCCCTATTGACCAAGTCTGAACTATAATACATATATTTTGTACATTTTTATTGTGTTCATGTATGTTGATTCATAGCTGTTTTATCAATAAGAAAACGCTGCACAAAGTCTTATACTATAACTGTCACCAAAAGTTATTTATTGCTAGGATAATAACAAATTTTATGTGGACAGAGATCCTTTGTGGCAAGATGTTGAACTATAAAGAGATGTTGAACTATAAAGAGACAGACAGAATTTCCTGCTCTACACAGCACGGGCCTGAGGGAAGTTGCTGATTTCCACCCACCGTACAGAGCACGCAGGTGCGCATGCAGGTATCTATACGTCCATGTTCACGAAGGTCATGTAGGCATTGGCCTCACGTATTTAGAAAACTATTTCCTCCTAAAAGAAGGTGTTAAAAGGCCCACAACATGCTTAAAACAAGACATATTTAAGAACCATGAAGTTAAACACTCATCAAACTTGGAAGCCATTAACAGCCTCTCATCAATTATACCTCGGAAACAATTACAAGGGGCCAAATCCTGCAGCCCTTCGCCGAGCGCATCTCCCCTCGAGGTCACCGAGAGGGTTGCTCAATTAAGAGCTGCAGAATTTGGCCCAAACTCAGCAGTCTACGTGTCGCGGCGTCTATTTTCGCGGCAGAGGTTTCACGCGGAAGGTCCCTGGCGCGGCGGGAGCAGTCCTGTCCCCCAGCAGCGCGGCCGCCCCAGCCTCGGGACCGCAAAGCCTGTCCTCCCTGTCTCTGCAGAACTTCTTCTTGCCCGGGCACGATAGTTGGGGCTAAGGTACGAAGCATGCAAACATAAATGCCTCAGAGTATTTATTAAAATCCATTTGATTAAATTTACCAAAACGTGCCACAAACTTCCACGGGAAAAAAAGCCTTAACTTTTGAATGTAAAGAAGATGTAAATATATTCCTGGTAAACCTGACCTTTGTGTGCTACACAAAATGACTATAGTCTTGTGTTTCAAAGATACTCTTCCTTGAAAAATATCCATTGTTATGGCATTTCCTTGACTAAGTAGAAATAACAGAGGTAATGCCTCAGCTATACACAACAATATTATTTCTTTTAATATATAAATGTGCCAAAAGGTACATATATAAAGAACGCTGATAGAGCTCCCGGAGCTGTTCTCTGCTTTCTATTGTTACAAACAATAATTTGAGGAGAGGAGAAAAAAAATCCCACAAAGAAGGATTTCAGCTTAACACAAGCAATACTCCTCCTGCACATCTTTCCTTTTATGCAGTTTTGTTTCAGTGATTTGAGCATGTTCTAATTTTGTCATTCAAGCCATCTGACTTTCACTGCTCTATACAAACAAAACCTAATTTAGTCTGAGATGTTTTAAGTCATAACAATGACGGATGGCCAAGGTTCAGGTGTGCTAGAATATTTAAATACCTAGTCTATATTTTCCTGATATAAAGACAGGCAGCTTTTTGTACTCTGATTAATTATGATTTTGTGTCTGAAAAAAATAGCTCTTTCTATTCTACATTATTAATTGGTTATTTAATTAGGGATTCTGGTAGCTTCAGATGTTGGGTAGCTAAAACTGTGCTGTGGTTTAAAAAAAAAAAAAAAAAGACTAGCTCCATAGTGTTGCCTTTTTGTATCTTATGAAGGTCACAATAAGATGTGATTGTTTGGCACAGCAGCAGTGAATTATGCCACCCAGACAAGCTTTTAACCTATGTGCCTTCACTCTGAGTGAGACACACAGGGATGTGCTCTCTTTAAACAGTTCTCTATTGAAGAGGATTCAATCACCATAATGAATCTGAGGCCAGGCAGCAATCTTCTTCACTGAAAGAATTTCTAAAAGATTGTAGAATTTGTAAAACGAACAGCTCACAGACTAAATGGCTGTGTGGGTGAATCAATTATTGCAGGGCTCGCAGTAGTCATAATATTTAGTACATATCATAGAGTGTTTCAGGTACAATAAGATATGCTAGTTTTTTCCCATTCCTGCTTGAAAGTGGTATGTGCTCCACCAACTTAGTCAATCTTCAGGATCTAGTTAGAACTAGTATTAAGTCAATAAAAAAATCCATCTGCAGCTGCAGTGCATGTACCAGGATCCGAGGGACTCACATTGCCAAACAGTAATTGTATTAAAACGCACACCGCTGAGGCGCTCATCGGAAAAACACATGATGTATCACGAAACACAAAACACAGCAAGGGTTGAAATATTTTTAGAGGTACAGTAGGGCCAATGCCGAACAGCTTCCTTATTAATACAAGGATTATTTTATTCTGACAGCACCATTTATAACCATATAGTCTGTGTCCAGCTACCCGTATTTCCATTAATCAATGGATTTGAAGACAACTGTCATAATTTCATTTTATTATGACTTATAGGTTCATTGCAGTTCACTTAAAAGTTGCGATGAGCAAGACACCGTTGGGCAAGAGCCGGACCTTCGTGGGCTGCCACGTGCCTGTGCCCGGCGCGGGGCCGGGTGGCCGCGAGCAGTGCCCGGGGGGACGGGGGGCACGCGGGGCCAGCGGGGACGCCGAGGGGGGCAGCCGGGCAGGATGGCTGCTGGAGAGGGGCCGAGGCCGTGCCAGTGGGTCGGAAAGCCGGACGGGCGCTTCGGCTCGCAGGTAGGACACGCGACCCCCCTCCCCCGGCTCGCAGCGGGACGAGGCTGGGATGCTATGAGAGAAAACGGGAATGGCGCGATTCAGCCTCGAGAAAGGAAGAACTTCTTCTACAATAAGTAGCCTGGGCGGCACCGGAGTATAGATCCGAGGAACACGAGGAAGCGTCTCAAACCTCCAGCCTGGCCACGAGTCTGCAGCACCCGCCCTGCGCCCAGCCCCCCGCGAGCGAACGGGGACCCCCGGCACCCGGCTCTGCGGTTTGGCCCTGCCAGCGCCGAGTCGCCCTGGCACAAAGCCGTGTCAGAAACCACCAAATACGCCTTCACGTTGGGTGCAACCTCCCCTAAAACGCATGGGGCTGGATGGCAAACGGGGTGTCCCTTTAATGAAACTACAACATATTAAAAATTATTACAGCTTCGTCTTTTCAGGTTTTAGACAATGTAATGTGATTTATTCAAAGAAATGCTGATGATTAGACATTAAATGGCACTAAATATTCCACTTCCTCTGCGCTGCCTGATAAACTGGTTTCATTAACATTATAAGTAACAAAAGTTTCCATTTCAGTCGGCCCATTTTGTTTTCCTCACGCTCTAAGTTGCAGCTGCACGGCACTACATTACAGGGACCTCGCAGAGCGGCAGCTTCGGGCTCTCCATCACTCCCCGCGGTTAAAGGGACCGAGCCGGCTGCGGGCGGCACACGCGGGGCCGTCCCATCCCGCCTCGGCATCACGGCCATCCCGGCCCCCTCCTGCCATGGGTGCCCGGGGGTCACCGCCAGCACCCTGCCCACCCAGCCGAGCCGGCACCTCTTCGTCCCGGTGCCCGGCCCGCAGGGACACCCCCACGCAGGGTCGAGGTGCTCGTCCCCCCGGGGCCGGCACAATCATCCCGGCTCCGCCGACATCGCCGTCGCTTTTTTCTTCCTCAAGAGATTTTTCTTTAGCCGCGAAGTCTCTCCCTATTAAATCATGTGCCTCAGCCTTAAGTGCGGGTTAACATCTTGCCCTGAGTGGAAGCTCCTATATTTGTCAAGGATACCGCCGTGATTTATCCCTGCCAGCCCCTCAGAGCAGCTCGCACCTGGACATACGGCACCTCCACGTAACTTCCCCGTTCCGCCGGCCCGCCTGCTCTCTTGGCGCGGGTTCCAAAACCGCAGGAATTCTGCCTGATTCCCAGCCCAGGCCCGCGGCAGGCGCGGCAGCCCGGCAGCGCCAGGCAGGGATGCTCACACGCGGCACCCCCCCGGCACGCTGCGGTCCCTTCCCCAGCCTTTGGCCACATCCACCTGCTTTCCGTGAGAACCTCCCGTTGCCGCAAGCCACCGAGCCACTTTTCGAAAGACCTTTTGAAAGCAAGACGGCAATTTCAGCACGTGCCGGCCAAAACTCCAGCATTTAACGTAACATGGCTCCAGCCCTCAGGCAGCGCTGCGCACTCGGGGCGGCCGCGGCTGTGTTTTGGGTGGGTGGCCGGGGCTGGTCCAGCTACCTCCCATCGCTCGCTATGCAGGAGAAAACAAATCTCCTTCTGCATCCCCAAAATACAGACTCAACAGGGCAAAGCTGCCCCACTTGTTTGGTGTCAATCCGGAACGACTCCAAGCACGCCAACGGGCTCACCCCAGATTTACCGCTGCGCATCCCGCCGCTGGATTTGCCCCCCATCCCATGGGATGAGCACCAGCCCTCAGCCCTTCCCTCCGAGAGCACCCGGCGCCCGTGCGGAGGAGACCGGCAGCGCCGAGCCCGGGCACCGCGTCCCTTCCTCCTCCCGCCTCTCAGGTAGTGCCTCCACACACCCAGACAGATATTTAGATAGCTATACATTATTGTTTATGTAAAGCCGTAGCTTTCCCTTGATTGCAAGGCACGGTGGGGCTGCTGATGAGGTTTGCTGTTGACATTTCTGCATTAGCTGGCTTTTGTCAATCCTGGCAGGCTGAGAAATTCTATCTTAAGGGCTGTTCTTTATTAAATTTGCAAGATACAAAACTGTGACTGACTCTTTTCTTTGGTGAATGTATAAATAATAAATCCGGATCGCTAAAAATAACAATTAAAATATTGCTCAAATTTAAAAGCAAAAAAAAAAAAAAAAAAAAAATTCAAAAAATAAAAAAAAAAAAAAAAAAAAAAAAAAAAAAAAGGGTAATTTTCAGAGAGCTTCGCGAGGGCTGCGAGAGCCGGCAGAGGCGGCGGGCAGCGTGTCTCCTCGAGGGCTTCTGAGAGCTGTCAGTATCCCCCGCGCCTGAGGAGGGGCCGGGAATGGGAGAAAAGAGCACGCCCGAGCCGAGCCACTATGTGTTTTAGCAAACTTTGTCACAGAGTCTTTTATACAACTCCTTTATGCAGGATCTGTGACATAATTCCTATTTTTTTCCAACAGCCATTATATATGATAAATAAAACAATGCACTGAAAACACTGAAATCTCTCATCAATGTCTTTGTGAAAAGGGCCCAGATAAATGAGTCTTGGAATCAAAGGCAGATTACATGACTGACCATGTATCATCCTCTATGTATTGAACATAGTCTTTGTAAAGATAGAGCGGTAATAAAAAGTGGTATTGTGTGCTGTGAAAGGCTGTGTGGGTCTGTGCATGACTAATCTGTCTTTCTGCATTATTTTATTCAATCTTCTCTGACTTTATGCCTTTGACATTTTTGCTACACTCAGTAAATTTGAGTGAATAGGCAATTTTAAAGAATTTTTATAGGGCTTCAGAGAAGTCATACGCAGACTGTATCTTTGTTCAGATTTAACAGTTTAAATATTTCCTTTGTCTAGGATGCAGAGTAATCTTTCGGCAGAGGAGAAGAGGGGGATGGGGTAGGAAATGCCTAAACCTCCCTTAATATTTTGGCAACCTTTCGGCGGAGCCGGTGGCGGGAGCGGCGCGGCGGGGCCAAGCCCGGCGGGCGCGGGGCGCCCCGGGGAAGCGGGGGGCGACGCTGTCGGATCGGGGCCCGGCACGGCGGCCAGCCGGGCTGAGCTCAACTTTGCCGCCTCCGCCAAAGGGCTGCGGGAATACCGGCTCCCTCCTCGGAACTCAAGTGGGAAGCAGATGAAATGTTTAAAGGGCTATTGTGAATATAGGCTTAAATATCCTCTTGCATCAGCCAATTTCTCTGACAAGATATTGCAAGGGTTGCTGTTTCTTAGTAAATAATGATTTTATTGCATCTCTTTAATGAACTGATAACGTGATACACAGTAAATTATCTGCATCTATAACATTACTGAGGATAAGCAGTGTGGTTTTAGTAATTTATACCACAGAGAGACATGCATTATAAAAATAGGAAAATTATTTCCTTTGTTAAATTGTGCAGAAGTCTTTACCTGAGGAACACCAGACAGATTAATCTCCGGAGATCCACTCGCTTGTATTTAAGCTGTTGAACTGTTCGCTGTTTTTTTTCCTCGGAACAGTTGAAAAAAACATTTTGCAAGCCAGAATTGACACTGTGGGTATTGTTCCTGCTCACACAAGTTATTAAAATAATTACTAAGCTATTTTGAGGTAACTTGAAGCTTTCTTTAAAACTTAAATCCAAATCTGAAGGAATTACCATAAATGATTTGCATTGATGAAAACCGAACTATCGCAGACAGCTCACCCGGGCACCTCCCGGCAACGCCGCCCGAATCGCTCACCGCACCCCTGGGCAGGGCCCGAGGTGGGGGCTGGTGGGGCGGTGGGGTGGGGTTTGGCGGCGGGAAGCGGGGGACGCCGTGGGTCAGAGCAGCCGTGGGTCAGAGCAGCCGTGGGTCAGAGCAGCCGTGGGTCAGAGCAGCCGTGGGTCAGAGCAGCCGTGGCCCGGGGGGGCCGCAGAGGGGCTCACCCCAGACCCCGGGCCAGCGGTGGGACCCGCGGCATCGCCCTGCGCTGCGACGCTCGGCCCCGCTCCCGCTCCGGGGGGGCTGAGGCAATTCCCGCTGCTCGCCCCCGCGCAGGAGAGCCCCAAACTCTTTGGGATTTGGGTGCTGCTGCAGGGCCGCTCCGGCGCGGGGCGCAGCGGGACGCTGGCCTCCCATTTCAGCCCGGGCGGGGGCCGGCACTGACCGTCCTCGCCAGCTACCGAGGGCCCAGCGTGGCCCCCGAAAACCTGGGGCGTCCCCGGGCAGGGCAGGGCAGGGCGGGCGCTGCGTCCCCAGCGGCGGTGGGGCTCCGCAGGTGTCCCGGCTGGGAGCAGGACCACGTGCCGTGAATCCGTCGGAGCTGGCTGTACACCGGGCGGCTGGGAAGAGAGCTAGGACGTAACAGGGGTTGGATTGTTTGCGGGGTTGGCGGGCCTGGGGGAGGGGTTATTTTTTGGTTTAGTCTCGCCATTGACCTTCCCAAGAGGTGAAGCTGTGGCGAGGAGCCGGGATCCCAGAGCAGTCCCCGGGCTGGGTCGCCCCGTTAGCCTCAGCCCGCCCCTCTGAGAGGAGCGCGTCGCCGGCAGATTGCAATCTTTCTAGATGCAATCATGCTTTAGCATCTTTCTTCAAAATTTTAACGGGTAAAAATTCCCCATCTCGGTGCTAGATTGCATCGTGAATTCCCTCTGCCTCGTACAGCAGGGATGGAAAAATACTACTTTTCATCCTTGCACAATGCTTGATGTAAGTTTCTGAAAATGAGCGCTCTAGTAAGCCTAAAAACGTAGGATAATATGATTCATTTATAGATCTCTGATAATAGATGTGGTTTCTATTACTCCGTTACCACATCAAGGATTACTCCCGCTCCTTCAGGAAGGACACGGCACCCTCCTCCTCCCGAGCCATTACCATATCGCGGGGTAAACAACAAATACCACCGTATCATTAGCTGCACGGAGCGGCTCCCGTTGATTTACGGCGCTAAACACCGGAAGGCCGGATCAAGCTGCAAGTCCCTTTTTTGCAAACATTATTTTCACGAGACCGTCGTAAAATATAAAGAGCCGCCTCACCTGGGTTTGGTTTTGTTTACAAAAAACCAGAAATGTTTTACAACTTGCAGGAATTCTTCCCAATATTAGTTATTAACAACCCCGCGACGGCATTTGCATTTTTATAACCTTGTTACTTAAAAGTGAAACAGTCGAAGGAAAGACTTAGCGATAGCGTTCCCTGCGTGCTTTAATCCCAGCCTGAGCTTTTTATGCTTGAGAGCACCTTATGATGCTGTAACTAACCTCAAACCTGGAGCAGCAGGAGGGCAACAAACCTCCGAATACAGCAATGTCATGCTTTACAGGCATACTCTCCGCAACAGCATGAATGAAGGAAAAAAACCCCCGTTGCCTAGGAAACACTCTAGTCTTGGTAATTATTACTGTAACTGTCTGCACACCCCACCTATAACAGAAATGAATAATAAATTATAATCACTGACTGGCAGCTTTCCGGTGCTGCTTTCGCTCGGCGCTGCTACCTACCGGCGCGCGCGCGGAACTGCAGGCCGCCGGCCGGGGCCCCGCGCAGCGNCGCCCCGCAGCGCTGCACCGAGCGGGCGGGCCCGTGGTCGCCCGGCGCTGCTGGCCAGGTCAGAGCCCGCCGCCAACAAAGGCGCGCCATTTGTCGCAGGTCGGCTGGCGCGCCGCGCAGCGCTGAAGGACTTGCGCTGGAAGACTAGTTTGTGTAGAAATTAGAACGCTCGGAGTGATTTACTGGATTTGATTTAAAAGACGCAGCGGGAGTTGGCAAAATTCACGTATCATGGGGTTAATGTGGGTTAGAATGGAGCTATTTGTAATACAAAAATATTGCATACCAAATACACACATCTGATTTCTTTTAATCCCAGCTCATTTTTTGCAACATAAATCACTTTGTTAAAATGAACAGCTAAAACAGCTGGTTTAGGCGCTCTTGAAACATACAAAAATCTGCTGCTTTAGATAATTTAAGTGAGCAATGAAAAGCGCTAAGTGCAACTAGTCTTACCGGAGAGAGAGGGAAATGAGTCCAGGTTACCTCAAAGTGCACAGCGCAGGCTGCACCGACCCCGGCCGGGCCCGCAGCTCCCAGCACGGACCCGGCTGCACGGAGCGCACGACGTCCCCGGCCTTTCCTTCAGCTTCTCCAGGCAGGGCTTCCTCAGCTCCGCCGGGGAACCATCCCCACGCAGCCCCTGCTCCGGCTGGAGCCAGGTGCCCACCTCGCCTGTGGCCAATTAAAGCCGATGGAAGAGCCAAGTTTGCCGCCCAGGGAGGGGTGGCAGCGGAGCAGGTAATTTGCAGAGCGTAACCGATGCAATCACGGCCCTGTGAACGGCTCTGCGGGGCGGTGGGGCACGGTACAGCCGGACAGGGGTGGATTCACTGGTCCCCGCGCAGGCTGCTGCCACCGCTCTCATTTTGGCTGTTTATCCGCGAGTTGCGCAAAGTCGCTTCCTCCAGCCGGGAGACCCGTCGCCCCGCACCGAGGCAGCGGCGGGCAAAGGGCTGCCTCGCTAACGTGGCTGTAGGCCGCGCGAGCTCCGCTCGTCCCCTTTGCCGGTTTTTCACCGACCTCCCCCCTTCCAAAAGCACTAGGACCAAGCCATCTTCTGCAGCGATGCCGTTCCCGTTCTTTTCTCCTGCTGCATTCCCACCTGCCTCTGAAGTTGTGCCTGGTTGAGCTGGCAGCTGGCGCCGCTCACCTCTGCCCGAGCGAGCTTGGGACACCGGACAGGGCTGGGGACAAGGCTCCTTCCCCCACGTGCCTTCCTGTGCCACCCCGGTGACCGGCTGCCAAAGCTGCCCCGGACCTGGCCGGGCCACATCCTTCCAGCTGAGGACATGCAAAACCTCTCGGGAAACACCGGGAAGAACCAAAACCCCCGTCCTCCGCCCCGTGCCGGAGCCCTCAGCAGAGCTCCCCGGCAGAGCAGGAGCCCTTCCGGCGGTGGCAGCAGGAAAAGCCATCAAGGGTGTTTCAGAAGTCAGTTAAACTGTGCCCTTATCGAAGTGAATCACATCTCTACCTGCAGCTTTAGGGGCAAAAAGACCCTCGTACTGACAGATCACTTTACCACCAGGAACCTGCATGCCTCAGATTTGGGGCACCCTCACTTCACCCCAGAGTTTGCTTCACCTCCGTGTTGGTGACCATCTGCATCCACTTGTGGGCTTCAGCGTTGCACAAAAGCAAATTTTAAGTCCTCACTGAGATGGGCCTTCATGTGATTGTTCTTTTTACTCTGTCGAGGTTTTTATCTGCTTTGGTAGATTTATTTTTTGTTTAGCATTCTCCAGAAATCCTACAGCTGTCTCTTGCTGTAGGCACCGCACCGTGAATCTACTGGTAAAGCCCAAGTGAAGAGACTGAAGATGAAGGATCCTTCCAGCCTGCAAGCACTCTGACAATTAAATATACTGCAAAAAGGGCACAGACACATTCAGGCTCCCTATTAGGGAAAACGCTCATGTGCTCAGTTTTAAACATGTGGTTAAATCCATTCTTCTCTGCAAAATCTTTGAGACATAAGCACATGCCAAAGTGCATTCCTGAGTAAGGATGCTTCCCTGAACCGAGGCCATAATTCATTAAAACCCAAGGTGCGTTTATCCCACTTTTCCCTGTGAGCAGGGATGTGAAAAAAGGGGAGGGGGAAAAAAAAAGAAAACAAACAAAGAATTAATTTTGATTTGAAACTGATCGATGGTGACCAGGGGCATTTGGTTTTGTTGAAGTAACTGGAAGTGGGAAGTATTTCAGAAGATATCTAAATAAATCTTTTTAAAGGGTTTTCTCCCTCTCTCTCTTTCTTTCTCTCCTTTTCCCTCTAATTACCCATGTCTGGTAGTCTTGGATCTCAACTCCTTGTTATTTAAAATACATATTCATGGCACTATATTTTACAGTTGCACTGTTCTGGTTACAAAATAGCTTCTACTTTTCTAGGACATAATTTCATTTTGTTTAGCCAAGAATTCATTAAAGAAGCTATAAATAACCTCCTTTAAATATTTAGCCGTGAATAGAGGGTGGACTGGCATTGATGGCTTATTTTAGTACTAATGCAATATGCTTTAAAAAAAAAATATCCGCATTTGAGCATGAATCAAGTTTAATCATTAACACTTTCAACGTGATTCTCAGGATCAGCTTAAAACGGAGATTGCCCCCTCCCAGCCGGTGAGCTCCGGGCGCGGGAGGGCTGCACAGCTTTCCCTTCGGTTTTTCTTTCAGCAAAACACAATTTGCTCCGTATCGCAGGGAAAACGCAGCCCCGCGGCTTCAGGGGGCTGCTCCCCCAGGCAGGGACCCCGGCTATCGCCCCCCAACAAATTGGCCGGCGTTTTCTGCCCGTGAAACTACGCCGCCTTCCCAAACGCGCAGCAGGGAACATCAGCTGGAAGGAGAGCAGCCTTTCTGAAAAGCCACCTTAGAAACAGAAGTCCCAGTGCCCCCACCTCCCTTTCAAGCACAGAGAGAAAAACGCGTGGAAAGGGGGGAGTTGGTGATTCCGCTTTACCACATGAAGCTGCACCGTGAGCCGATCCGCTGTGATGGGAGAGCGAAGGACACGAGCGCACAGTGCGGTTCTTTTAGGGGAAGGTGAGGAAACGGCGTTAGCTGACGCCCTGTTCATGGATGGCCAAGCTTTGGAGAACCAGATGCTGACGGCTCTCAGGCTGCGCATTTACAAAGCCACAGAACTGCGGCCAAAAGCAAACCCTTCCTCACACCTCCCAAGTCTTTTCGCCTCTCTTTTTAGGCTGCAGTTTGATGATGTCAGCTGCAGAGTAACATCAGCTTAAGAAAGGTAGCCCCGCTCCCCGTGCCCCCTGCCAACGTTTTCCCTTGTTCTTGCTCCAGACATTACCCCTCTAACTGTGCCGATACAGGCACGCTGAGGAACAGACTAGGAAACTCGCTAGCTTCAAAAAGACACCCACAACTAATGAAAAAACCCCAAACCCAAACTCAGTAGTTGTCTTTTTTAAACCCAGCTCCGCCACCCATTATGATTCGAGGGGTGGCCCCAAGAAAAGCTGTGTCAGCACAAGGGGGGGATGGCACAAGCCGGGCAGGAGCTGCTGGGCTGAGCCTCCTAAAGCCAGGATTGCTCTAGTCAAGAGGAGGATACACAAAACTGCACCCCGAGTGCTGTAGTGCTGCTGCATTTTGAAATCAAGTTGAAGCATTAAGACATTTTTCCTTAGTGCTGACTCCCTCTGGGCATTCCCAAGACAATTACAATGTCTTCTGAGTATACAAAAGAACTAGGAGATTTTGTAATCAGAGTCTGAGTTTATGCTTCTCTCCTTAAGAGCATTCAATTTCCATGGACATTCATTAGCAGGAGGTTAAAACACAATGGCAGAAGAGAATGGACTGCTTTTATGTCCATGTGGCAGTAAACACTTCAAGCTAGAAATGCAAGTTCAAAATTAAAACCTCCCTGTGTTGTTTCCAAATTAGTAGTAAAGCAACAAAAAACACACAACTTTCACAGCTTTTTACTGAAAATTTAATTTTACAAAATACCCTTTTCCATCAAAGAAACTTCCCTGCAATGTACATGAACCCAACGCTTTATAGATCTGTACAGTGAGATATCAGAGAGGCTTGAAAGAAGGAAAAAAACTTTTAGCAGACACCTAGTTGCAAAACCTACAACAATGTGAATACAAGTGTGTCTTAAAACGCTAAAGCAAGTAATGCAATATAATTGGTGAATCTATTTGAAATGTGAAAAGTTTCCTTAAAATGGTCCATATGGTACGTAGAGCATCACAGCTGGCACAAAACTGCCTGTATTTAGGTTTAAACACAAAAACAATGTATGTAAGGAACAGTTTTTGAAAAAGAACCCAAGTGCTGCTATCGTAAGGCAAACATACACAAAGGTGCTGACAGCACACAGGGAAGTCAAAGAAAGATGAATACTCAAGTGTTCAAACACTGAACTTTTTCTTCGTTTAATGTTGCAAATAAACATTTAAAAGATAACGAATGCCAAATTAACATAGGACACCCTTTTAATTAGCTAGGTGCAACGCATATAGTTTTACATAATCTCAACGAATGCGAAAGGAGGCGTGAGTACTCCGACCTCGCCTGGCTAGGCAGGACCTAGTTAGTCTGTTGCATTCTGGCAGCTTTGAATTTTGAAATCCTCTTTGTAGTTTCTTCTGATGCTTCGGACAAAACTTCCTCTGATTTTCGCTCCAGAATGGTAGGCAGGACTGGGTGAGCAATGACTGGGTGTGGTATTAAGGAGGGAGACAAAGGCTCCTTTTCTATAACAGTTCCGGAAAATGCCTACAACAGAGGAGAACACTCAAAATGAGCTAATAAAATGCAAATGTGAAGCTATGCCCATAAGGTCATTACCCTATATTAGCCTGATTAGGATTGTTATTTCTTTTAATCAAAAGTAAAGAAATATCTCTAAATCAATGATTGTTCCTTGCAGAAGTAACCAAATTGTAATTAACCTCAAAATATAGCTTGTTCAAAGATGACTGAATGAAAGACAGTGTCTTAAAAGTACTACTTAATCTCATTCCTACTGCATAAATGATCTAAAAATTTGCTTCCTCACTGACACATGCTCAAGAAATAAAACAGCTGATGTAATATATGGTTTCATTTTGGATAAGAAATGGAGAGATTTTGCAAAGCTGGCGTATGTCAGCATTTCCATCATACGTCATATTTTATGACTTAATATCTTCTAATTGCATCAAGCTGACACACTGCATACAAATTGGCAAGAACATATTTTGTTTGTTCTTTTCTCCTTACCAAATATGATCAAAAAATGGTGAAAGCAATTTATACTTAAGAGAATGGCAAACTTGCTTCCAACTATTTCTCTCTATAAAAGGTCTAATAAAAACATTTAATGTTTTAAAATGATAATTTATAGGCAGCCGATTATGTGACTTAATCCTTTTTAACTTAGTTAAGAAACGACCACGATTCTTGGAAAACACTGGGAAAAAAAGCAACTCAGAACTACTTCTCGTAAACACGTTTAAGAACAAATCACCCTACGATGTACTAAAACCGGAAAATTCAGAACGCCTCAGCACAAGGGGAAGCACTTTACATCCAAGGTGTGATGCTCATACTGGGCGCAAAGGAGCGCACACCAGATTTATTAACTATGCTTAGTTCTGCTTTTTTCATAACTCAGTTACCAAGAAAAACAAAGCAAAACAAACCAGCCATTCTTTTCTTGAGGGACCTGCAAAAAAAGCAGCATTTTTTGTTTTCTGCTCCCACAGCCTAAGCATGCCTAAAGCCGTGCCTGTATGCCACTGTGCTGTGCTAACAACATGCTCGTTTTCAAACACAGGTAAGCAAAATGCAACCTAAGAAGATTGTGGCGAAATTAGAAACAGAAAACAGTTAGTGTGTTGCAAATGGTAATGGGGCAATAATGTATTTCAAACACCCACAAAAACAACCAAAAGCAAAACAACAGACTTGAAGAAGGCATGTCTTCAACCGGAGTGTTCTGCTCACTCTCTGTCACTTACTTAGAAAATACATTATATTGTAGAGAATAATCATGTCATCTCCAGCAAATGGACTGAGAGGTAACATCGAAAGTGCACTTAGATGTTTTATAAAAATATAGCAAATATATTCCAGAAAGTATACAACGTGAAGTGCTAACTCTACAGGTGGGTCTGCCACCATGAATCTTCACATCCTGCCTGGAGTCATCTGTAGCTGTGTGTACAAAAAATGACGATAAACAATAGCTTTTATGAGGAATTCCTTTCTTGTCAAAAATGTTTTTTCTAATAGTGGTTTCACTGAACTTGCCCGTTGCATTGGGAACTACTGAAAACTCAGTCTCATCTAGTTTGAAAAAACTAGTGTGAGTCCTTACAAAATAAAAATGCAGAACACTCTATGCCATGAATTTCAGAGCAGCGGCTGCATTTACTTCTTACACTCATCCAGTCACTAAGCAACTGTACATTTTCCCTTACATCGTACAGTCTCTTTCCTTTATGATGAAGCCCTGAACTTTCCAAACGCATGAAAATAGATTTGTTTGGGATCACTAATGGCCCTAGCCTGGCACAGGATGAGTGGAGGTGTAACGCTTCTTTCCACAGGGCAATTCCTCTGCCTTTGGCAAGTCCATATAATCATTCAGCTGATATTTGTGTGGTTTAAAACTTAACAACACCACCTGGAAGATACCTGTGTAGTAGCTATGCACCAAAATATTGGTAAAACACAGGTTACGGAGAACTTGCCCCTCCCTCTCACCACATATGAAGCATAGATTTTATTTTTTATGTTTTTTTTTTTTTTTAATCCTGCTGTATACCCTGCAGTGAAATTTTCAGGATGACCCAGTAGACATGACACTGGTTTCAGTAATACCGGCAAGTGACGACTTTGTCGGATCTTTACGGAAGAGCTCTGTGTCTCGGGGAAGCCCCCCGACTCGTCTCCTCTGCTCTGCCCCTGGGGCGCGTATGACAGAAGCTTGTCACCCGATAACATCCTTCTGAAGCAAACTAGGTAAGAGTTAGGAAATTATTTTAAAGAAATCAAACTGATGGTATAAGGCAACTCCAGTCATTAGATTTCTCATTTTTATCCCTGCCAACAATCAATAATTAATTAAAAACTGTACCTCGGTTGTCCCTGAAGAGGGAGGAAGCTTTTTCGGTAGCTGCTGCTGCCCCTCCTCCTCCTCTTCCTCCAGTATGCCTTCGCTGTTGTCACTCTGAGTAGCTTCATCACAGCTAATACTCCTCTGAACTCCTCGTCTGTCATCAAACTCAGCGGCACTGTTCTCACTGGTATCGCTACAAACACTGTTCTCTCTGCTTCGAGACTTCAAAATTGATTTACGAGGGACATATTCTCCATTCACAACATCAACAAAGACTCTATAAAGGAAAATGTTAGCTTTAATAAACCATTTCAGGATCAGATGACAAATTTACAGTGATCTTGCTTTGTCTTTTGTACAAATTAATTATGATGTGCTTTTCCAACTTTTTTGCTGCAGAATTACAATAGTGTACCTTTAGAGGCATTTTATTTACCAATGTACAAGAATCAATTCTGCAGAGCAAACACTGTTACGCCCCTTATTCAAGCATTAAGTTGATACACTCTTTCAGCAGAAAACGTGCAGCTCTTTGAAAAGTCTTAGAAAACAGAGTAGTGTGAGTTACAGAAAGTTAGAAAAAAGGTAAGCTAAACGATTGTCAGGGTTGTTTCTCTAAAGAGAAACAGAAGGTCACAACGGAGGACGGTTTGTCAAACGTGGAATATAAAAACAAATACTTGAAACATTTGTTGCACATGGGAAGGATGAAGCTCTTTCCTGACAAGTGCCATAATCTTCTCCTTTCAGTTAAAAAAAAAATTAAAAAAACAATCAGCTTTTAAGATCAGATAACACGAAGACATTTTTCAAGTATTAACAGACTGTAAACTGGTAAGAGGGCTCTTCCTGCAGTTTGTACTCCACCTCCAGGGCTTAAAGAAGTCAAGGGTGTGTGGAGGAGAAAGAGTGACGTTGGAAGACAGCGCCGATTTTATCAAACTCCTGAAGCAGGAGCCCAATGACTGGATGAGTTTTAAGGGTGTTACTTGTTTCTTAAGAGCTTTACTCACCAGGCACTCATGGGAACGCTTGCGTATCCCTGCGGAAGATGGAGTTCCTTTGCAGAACTCAGGGAGAGCACCATGAAAAGAATCCCTTACCTCACCCTCAGCCCCAGCAACTCCAATTGCAGCATGGGGTTTAACTTTGCACACTTTGCGATACAATTTTTAAGATGTTTAGGTGCCTGAATACACCACCATACAAACGCAGTGTGATTTTCACAAGCACTTAACCAGTCTAATAGGTGTCTTGTTCACCTTTACAAACCATGATACTTAACTCTGCCATTACCTTAGTTTAGTATTTTATACAGTCCTCTAAGCCCAGCACTGGTTTTCAAGCTGAGTGTGGGTCTTCTACAGGTGAGCGCTTCTTTTTACAGAGAATAGAGACAGTGATGGACTGAAGTCAGGGAGAGAGAATGCAAGAGAAACTCTGCAGAGATCCGAGTATATCCTGAAGGTACGCGAAGGAGGGGACAAACCCCAGCAATTAGTAACTGGGAAGGGAGTATCACAAGTGATAGATCTGGTCACTTGTGTTTGAAAACAAACACAGAAGGAAATGACATGGCATTAACCACAATACATAACATAAACTGCTGTATGCCTTTATGCAGATGATACGTATTGGCAAATTTACCTCCATTTCAGAAGCTCTGAAAAAGTGGATAAATGATGAATTGCTAATTGGAAAAGGAAATTTTAAGCTCAGAAATGTTTTATGGATATGAAAGCATGGCAACCGTGCTGAAGCCACAAACTTTCATTTTTAAGTAGTAAATTCAGTTCCAGCTGTTTCCCTCAGGAAATAGTAGGCTCGGTTTCATACTATAGGTGAGAGAAATGAAAAGAGAAGGTCTGCTAAGGGGAAAGCTCATGTGCCGATGCTATAAATTACACACCGGTAAATGTCTGCTGGGGTTTTGATGTTAGGCAGCTCTGGAGTTGCGTGGCCATTGCCATTGCTGTTCTTCCTTTTACGCTTGGCCTCTTCTTTCTTTTCACTGAATTTCAAAGTAGTATTTTTTCCTGTGTTTATTCTTACCTGAAAATTGAACACAAACAATGGTCTAGACCATAACATCAACAATCACCAGGCTGCAGATCAACTGACTCCTGACATTCTCCTATCCAAGCAGTTGCAGACTACGAAACATAGGTAAGTTAAACAAACCTATGAACGGTAACATTCATAGTGTGAACTGCTTATTCTTTACTACTTGCACTAGGCCAGGGCATTTCTTTGCACCAATGTGCACAGATTTTGTGTATATGACAATCTGCTTATTCAAACTCTGCTCAACAGCTGACCTGTTAAACAGTCAATTTCAATTCAAGGAAAAAGTAATTTTAAAAATTCCTAGTCAGGCTACTATCTTTTACAACAGTCTGAAGCCAGAAGAGCAAGGTATGATCACTTTCTAATATTATATTTGAAAATGCAGGATTTAAACAGTGGTTTTCAAGCATTTGAAAAAAAAATCCAAATAAATGTCACCTACAGTTAAGTTTCCCACATTATCTACATTCTCTAAAAATTTCTATTTTAGATATGGTATATATGTTTTATGCAATCTCTTGAGAGAAAGATAAAAATAATAAAGTACAAACCCTTTTAGGTTCAACGGTGTGAGAGAAAAAAATAGTTGGAATGGAGCTATCTCCAACATCTATGTCATCTTCATCGTCACTGGGATAATAAGTAGAGCCATTAACTTGGCCACCAAACAAGTCTGAACTTGTTACTTCTTTATGGAAGTTGCCCTGAGTAATACAGTCTTCTGTTCTATACGTCCCATTCAGATCTGTCCTCTTCTCTTCTTTCTCCTCTTCAGAGGAGGTTGTATCCTCTCCGTTTGTCTCAACTGTATCAGGCATCCTATGAAATGAAAAATATCTAAGTGAACCAAGCGAAGCAATTCATACCCTTGAGAGACACAGGCATACAAAACCATGAACACGCAGGGACGTAACTTTCTTTACCCAGGTACTATATTTTTAGCCAGATTGTGGAACCTTTGCTATACTCTGTAAGAATGACTATGTCCTTTTCACGTCAACTGGAAATACCCAAACTGTGACATTCTGGCTAAAGACATATGTATTGCTTTAGGATCAGAATAGATTTAAGGATGTCATTAAACACTAAATGTGTAACTCCTGCATTGTAAACGATGGATTTTCCTAGCCCGTGGGAAATGGATTTTACTTTCCCCTTTTCTATCATCTCAAAGAAAAAAATACCCTAATGCTGGACTGCCGTGGTTGCACAGAGGTAGATTTTAGCACCTCTGGCCCTGCAGTGCACGCTTTGTTCGTGTTCTACCCTTTTTCCACCTATTGTAATTTTAACTGCACCAATCTAGTCAGCTATTTGCACTTACGGTGAGATCCTTTGGGTACCAACAGAATCCCACACCTACAGCTTTCTGAACTCCAAACCTGAACGTGCTACAGCAGTACTATACCTGTCAAGTTCACCGAGTATCTCTTCTTGTCTCTCAAGCTCTTCTAAGCGGGCCCACAGTTCCTCCTCTGACTGAAAACGGCCCGTTGATTTTGTATCGCTTCCATTTGCCGGAAAATCTACCTCAAAAACATTTGATACTTTTGGCTTTGAATGAGGTTTGTGAGCAGTTCGGTATTTTCCTGTATAACAAAACAAAAGATGCAATTACTACAGCAATTGACAAAAAAAAACAAAAAAAAAAACAAACCCAACCCAAAAAACCACCAAAAAACAAATCCACATCATCAAGGGGGGAAAAAACCACAAAGGAATTAAGGAATATGGGCAGAACATTTTCCATTTCAAATTATTGTTTAACTGTTTAAGTAAAACTGTCAATGAACCAGAGCACCAGCACAGGGTAATAGTCTCCGGATGTTACAGAAATACCAAGGCAAAGCAGAGATGTTTATTTACAAAGCACGAGACACTGATCCTATGACAGTTTTATTGCACTGTGGGGTTTTTTTACCTCTTATGCCAAACAGTAGACTTTGATTTGCTCTGATAGATACCAACATGTGAACATGACATTTGCGCACCGTCCCATTAATAGCACATTTTATTAACTGGGAAAACAAACCTAGTTTGTACTTCAGCTCATTCTGGACTAAGTCATCTATATTTAAAGAGCAGAGTCTTGTTGGTTTGGGTTGGTTCTGTTTTGTTTTTTTTTTTAATTTACAATGAAGATCATTAAAAATGATCTCCAGAGTCATCTGAAAAATCTGACCAAAATCCAGTCCTTATGAATCACTCACTTTGGTGAAACAGACCCACGCTGAAAAGCATATAAAAACCTGCCTTTCAAAAATAATAAATATAAACCCCTTTAAAGCTTCAGAGGTGACCTGAAGTATACACTTGTGAATAAAAGGTAGTCACCGACAAGTTCTGGCTGGCATTTAAAAGCTTTGCTACCGAGTAAAACAGCGCATCCATCCACTGCGGCTGGGGAATACTTTGTACGGTTTGAGTGCTGTCTCGCCCGTAGGGAGGGGAGCGCCAGCCAGCACCGCTGGTGCTGCAGCCCTGCCTGGGTGAAGGGCTGCGCTGCCGCCTTCATCCCCCTTCTCCCCGAGACCGGCAGCTCCTGGGGGCAGCTCCTTTCCTGTGCCGTCCCGGGCAGGTTCCCAGGGGAAGTTGCCCCCCTCTGCCCATCAGCACCTCTTCACAGGGGTGAGGAGCCTTGCCCTTCCATCGCTGCCACAAATGTGCCTGACATTTGGTCTCCAGTATCTCTACAGGTCTTTATGAAACTCATCAACAGTAACACAATGTCTTCGTTATTTAGCATCCTTCAGATTTTAAAATCTCTTTCTATTAACCAATTGTACGGCCATTTTTTAAAGATTTTAAGAACTCATGGCTTAAAGATATCCTTATTCAAATACGTCATCTTATACTTTAATCCCGAGTTAAATACAAATTCAATAGCAACATTAAAAAGCAAACAGGTGACTGACTGTAAGTAATGTTGGAATGTGTGTCCTCTACTCTTCCACAGGATAGCATTTTTCATCATCTCATTAAGAAATGGCTGAAATGTATTTTATTGAGATCTGAATATAAAGGGAGGTAAGCCAAGAAATCACAGTGGCTTGTGAAGATTTCATTTGCTATAATGACAAAATAATAAATAAAATTTGGAAGGATTAGTTAAACAATCTATTTCAATTGGGTTTTCAGATTGCGCCCTCCCAATTTCTTTCTGTCACCCTTCAGTATTCACCACTGACTTGACTACCGAGGTAAGCACGCAGCCTCCCCAACACCAGAGCTTCAACACGAGGGTGTTCCCTCCTCATTCTAACAAAACTTCTGTCAGTTAGGAAACCAGGTCACATCTCAAAGAGAAGAGAGGAAAACCACTTGCTGCTCCCAAATCCACTGTGCTCACTCACTGCTACTACAAAGCACCAGCATTAACTCCGTATCCTCACCAAAAAAAGTGAAATGTTAAAATCCAGGAAAATGGAGAGTCAGCAATAAACTAATGAGATGCTCAGGATACTTGTTGTCTTCCTCAGACATACAGACCATTTCCACGTGAACAAAACCAATTCCTAGGCCAATAAAGCCCAGCCTGCCTCAAAATAATCGCAAAGTTATTCTTTCAGATACTTCTCTCTCAATCTCAGTAGATCAGTGCTGATAGAAAACGAACATTAATTCCCACTTACAGAATTTCAGCAAAAATTACGATGATTCAGAGGACAGTAATGATGATGAAAGTTTCAGATACAATAAAAAGCTGCACAAAGGCTGACCTGGCATCCACAAGATACTGCTACAATGGGATCCATTTCCCAGAACGTTATTACTCCTATTTTGCAACGCTATCAACCCATAGTAGAGGCGCCCTCCTTAGTCAGCCTGGGCATATAAAGAATATTGTGATTTATTCCAGAAAAAGGTAACGGTGAACTGCCCAGCTTAGCCCTCTGCAAATCACAACCTACTACTTCTTCTCAAAACATCCAAGCGATGCTACTATCAGACTGTAAAACTACTTCTTCCTCCAACTTTGCCTGAGTCTTACCTATCAAGCACCACTCCAGAGAGCACAGAAGCTACCCAATTCCTTAGCACAACTACCCCTGTTCTCCCAGTGTCCTCTCCAGAAATCTTCAGGAAGCATCTGCTTCAGTACACTCGCAAGACCTGATGCTGAGATTGTTTCCGCATTTGTTTCACCGACAGTAGTGAAAGCCCCAGTGGATGGCAACGTTTACATTGTCCGTTTACGGCTCATCCCCGTCCGTGCTTCTTCCCCTCCCTGCTGACACTGCTCACGTACTTCCCCCGTAACAGGCAGAGCTGGAGTTTCTCCAGTATTTCTTCTCTTGTAAATCTCACACTTTG
>VXBL01005409.1:1030014-1057514 GCA_013400195.1 Aramus guarauna | reverse complement strand
ATGGGATCAGCAAAGTCACACTCCAAGGAACTTTTTTTAAGCAATAACTCACTTCATAAATCGAGCTAGCTCCTTCCTCCGCGTTGCTTCTCCCCATTTATGATACTTCCATGATCACCAGTACTGTGGCATGTAAAAACCCACACACACCTTATTTCTTTTCACAAGTATAGCAGAGCACCCTGCTATTCCCATTTTACAGACAGGAACGTGTAATGATGAAAACTTTACCAAAAACCACTCTAGTTGAAAAACTATTTTCAAAGTATTTTCTCACTATTATTACTCTTTAACGCTCCTTTTGCATTATAGTTTATACTATAGTATACTTTAGTATTTGATGAAGTGTTTCTCTGGTCTAGAGGCTAATCCTAAGAAAGTTATAGCACAGACATAGCTACGCCCCATGCAGCTTTCTGGCTAGGGTACGCACTTGTAAACGTTTCAGAGATTGCATTTAGTCTAACAATAGGTCTTTCAGATAAGGATGGGTGAAAACAGTAATGATCACAAAACAATTACAAAATGCACTTAAGTAGGCCAAACAAGTTTGTAGTTGTACTTGCAAAATAAAACCTACTTGGTGACTCAGGCTTCTACAAAGAGGTTCGGCTCCCTCCTCCCTCTCTGCACATGCGGAAGGGGGAATTACGCACGACACAGTCAAGGGCAGACACAACTACCGCCAAGTGCGTGAGATTACTCTCATCCTAATTTTAACAGATTCAGCATTGTATGCTTTTTTCCCTGTTGCTATTTTGCAGTGTATCAAATACAATTACTTAAAAATGTATTACTTGCGGTAAATAGTTTAGAAAGAACATTATGCATTTTGGAAAAGGCTACTCAAGCAAACGTCCATCCTTTCCATCAAGAAGCAAGAAGACACAGCTCAGACTTCTGGGGTACTTCAAAAGCATTAGCCTTTAAACCAAACAACAACCTATTTGTCAAATGTTCGGTCATCTCCATTAGTTAAGCTGTTTCTGAGAAATAGCTTAAGATTCTCCCCTGAAAAATGCTCCGCAGTTGCTACTGTACACAACTGGATGAAATCCTATTTCCAAAAAGTATTCGACATCTCAAGTGGGGCCACCACGCGCCCTGCAGAGGACACAGCTCCTTCCATGTGCAACCAGGGTCCCGCTACTCTTCCACAGCTCCTTCGAGAGCATCCTTGTCCTCCGTGGGACACAGCAGCGATCACCTCTCACACACAGCTTTTCTTCTTCAGTTAATTCCTATCAACATCATCCACAGCTTTTTTCGGTGTGTAACACACCCTTCGAAATCCAGCTCAAAGAGAGGTGGCGATACTTTTCATAGAAAATGCTCCCATCTGTGCTTTCAGCTCTTGAAGGTAGTCTCAACATACATAAACGTCTAGCTTGAGACCAATTTTCCTCAGGTTTTTATTTTACATTCATACTAAATGTGATGCTCAGCTGTTTCTTAAACACCACGAGCATCTCAGTCATTGCCTCTATATCCAAATATTTCTCAGCAGCCATCCAGGTTACGCTGCTCCCAGAGCACCGGCTTGCGACGCCGCTCTCCGGACGGGCGCGCGTTGGTTTGCTCCGTTAGGTAAGGACGCTGAGCAGCTACACACCGTGTTTTATTTTAAAATGCTGCACAAGCATTAACTAATCCGCCCAGCGTGCTGCGAGGGAGGTAAGTATTACTCTCCCTATTTTACAGATGAAGAAACAGACAGTTTAAGCGATTTGCCCTGGGCCACACAGCACGTCAGTGGGACAGCTGGGATTACCGCGACGCTCCGTCCCCGGCCAGCCCGCCGGGTCGCTCGCGCCTCTCCGGCAGCGGAAAGCCGGGGCTCCCGGTCGGCCAAAGGAGAGACCTTCCCGTCAGGAGAAGCTGGGGGCTCCTGGAGAAGGGTGCCTGCACCTAACTGCAGGGGAAGCTCAGGGCTTCCTGGTTTAAACTTGTCCCTGTGCATCCAAAAAGCATCTAACGTCATTTGCTGAATTTTAAAATGTGCCGTATCTAGCAAGAAACAATTCACCTTACAAACTACAAGGGGTTTTTATTAATTGAGACCCCCCGAAAAATACCGGTAGAGTAAGAGAGGCTCCACAGTCGTCTCCTCTCACTACCCTGTGGTTTAAGCTTCTTAGAGCCTTTTAAGACGGATTGAACCAGAGGCTGTTGTCCAACTTTGTCACATCCCATCATCTGGGGAAAGGCTGACATGGCTTTCAGGTGAACCCGAGCAGTTCCTAGTGACGTGTCTCGGCTAAACCCCTTGGAAAGACAGTTCAGCGCCACAGACAAGCCCGAGTTGCCAGGACCGTTTCCCAGGACTGCCGAAAGGAAACGGTATTAGAATCAGCAATCAGGATATGTAGATTTCCTCGGCGCAGCAGCCTTTGAATATTTACAGGCAGCAAGATTTTTTTTTTTACATTTAGATCATTCTTTCCCAGCTCCCTTATTAGTCTGAAAGAACTTGACTGGATTTCCTTACACCATGATTAGCCATTTTTAAGAAGCAGCCCTCTGCTTGCTACGTGCACATCGGCAGAGGGGAAAAAAATATACTTGGGGAACACATTTCACGTTGTTGAAATGAAGTCCACCGAAGCCAGATTTTACAAGACATGACAACGTACTAATGCCAAACTGACACAAATTCTCATCTATGCGTTTAGGCTTTAATGGGTTAATTAGCTTGGCTGGATACAAATTTTAATTATCTGAGTTTGACATTAATGTCCTTGGAGTGTTGTCTATAAGGATTTGGGGAATCATAGACATTATTTTAGTTACTTCTGGAAACTGTGTGTTACACTGGGATTTAAATAGTAAGAACAGACAAGAACAGTGAGAACAGGTTGATCTATTTTGAAAAGTCAGACTTTGTGAAACAGGACAAACCAAGATGAAGCCCAGTCTACCTTGCTAAGTGCAGTTAGGCTTTGAGGGAGCCTTGTGGATGTAACACTGAAGAGGAAGACTGGAAAGTTAGGAAATAATCTCCCTCGAGGACAGGTGACAGGACAGAAATTGTAGATTAAGTGTTTCACAGACTTCTGGATGTAATTGAGATCTAGAGTGAAGATCTCTCCATCATCTAACACAGTGTCTCAGGCAGAAGGTAACCAGTCTTCAGACGTTGCATATACACAGAGTGTTGACAGAAGCCAGGAACCGCCACCTACCTCCGTTACTGACGGCGGCTCAGTTCCTCCAGAGCGAGAAGTGAGTACGTGCCCCTGCGGGCAGCACCTCCGCGGCTCTCACTCCTCGCCTTGGGATGCTGGGCTGCCACATCCCGTTTCAGGTGCAGTTACACGGGGGAACCACAGAACGGCATTTTTGCAAAACCTTTGATCGGCAATTTCTAGCACAATTACGATTGACTCCTGAACAGAACAAGAACACCTATCGCGCAGTCCGTTAACGGAGTCGGTTAATATTACCGAGGCTGGAGGTAAAGCAGCACGCAATCTAATGCACGTACTCCACTTCTGAATTCTTTGGAGATGGAAGGCATCTCCTTGCAAAAGTACAGCGCTCCGGCACAATTACAAGTACTATTAATGGGTTGAGTTATGGCATGCTATTTTAAGTGCTTTCCTTATTTTCTTGCTTTTAAGGGTCTGGGTAAGTAGATCAATCATCTGAGGATTTTTAACTGTATTTCGACAAATATATATTTAATCTGCAACAAAACATTTTTTAGCCAATAATTATCCAACAAACTATCACAGGTCACTTGAAACAAATAAGATCTACAGTTCTGCAGAAAGTAGTATCTACTAAGAGCTTTTCACAACACTCTTCTATTTTATTCTATTCTTTTCTCTTCTTTTTTCTAGAGATGCATTTAAGATTCAAAAGAGAATTCAGATTGCTTTTTGTGTATATGGATTTAAGCTCTCTTTGTGCTTGCAACAACATAAATTCATTCTTTTTAACAGCAACTGCATTAGTTCTTTAAAAGGCACTGAAACCCTTTGTGCAGTAGCTCTGCACCTTTTAAAGACAACCTTTGTTCTGCTTTCCATGTTTCCTTGGTGTCAAAACCAAAGTAATTTGGATTTTCTTCTGTAAAAATTTGTATAGATAATTTGGCTTTAGGAACACTAAATGCAATGCATTTCTCTTTTAGGTTCCCACACCTATGTAATTGCTAGAATTATACGACTACATTTAACTTCCTCCTAAATGAAGGAGGGGGGCATTCAGACAACTCCTCTGTTGCCTGGTAAGACTGATAAAAAGGTAGGGGCTTCTTGCAATCAGAGTGTCTGACTTACAGAAAGGAGCCTAGTCTCCTTACTTTCTTCCACTGCGTTCTGGTTAACATACCTAGACCATGGTCCTGTGAGAAACCAAACACCTCCCGGGAGCTGCAGAGCAAATTTAGAGCACTTAGCACTCCACCGAATCAGCTCCTAACTTAACGAGGGTAAGGAAGGAACTGACGGAGGTTATCAAACCAAAAAGTCATCATCGCAAAAAATGGTACAAAAATCTTCAAAAGCACAGCGAAAGGAAATTTTCCAGCATGCTGAAAAATAGCAGAGTATTTTTTTTAATACAGAAAAGCAACAGCTAGATTTCTTTGTAACGTTGCCTGCATTTTTTGTTCTTTTCCCCCCGAAAAGTGAATAGGCAAGTTTGCGTTACATTCTTTAGAATATAAAGGAAGTTATTTTCACCCTTGGATGAAACATTAAAACCTCTAAAGGCCTCACTCATTCACAGATGGGAAATGGAAAGCCTTCCTATCATATATTTTGGAGACAATATCCTTTTTTCTGGAAATGCTGATAAGGAACAAATTCAAACTGGTCCTCATCTGCCCGGATCATCTTATTTATTAAAAACAATGGTATCTTTTAAACCCTGTATACTAAGCTATCGGTCAATTTTGATTGACACAAATATTTGTATTAAAGGTTACATACTGCAATTTACAATTGGGTACTATCACAATACTGTATGTTAATGTAATCAGTATTTTCATTTCATGAATTCATTTGCAGCATGACACTGCAAGGGTATTCTTACATATACTGAAGACACAATTGCTAAGTAGTTCAACAATTCTCCTTTAAGTGGGATTTTTTTTTTATCTGATAAATTTTTAACACAATAAAACCACTCCTAGTTCTGTGTGCATGTTTTAATTTCCCACCTTTTAAAGTGTTTAGACACTTGGAATACCTAGCATACTGAATTAATCCACAAATATTTATAAGAAAAATCTATTTAATTTCTTTCTATAGTAACTACCACAGGGACTATTGTAATGAAAAATTTCCCATCTTAAAGAATTAATGCGATTACTGATATAGAGAAAAAATGTAATTTATATCATCACAAACACGTAAAAGATATAATCCCATATTCACAAAAAGAATCTTTATTCCCTCTTTGAATTCTGAGACAATACAGTCTTGCCTTAAGGAGAACAGAAATATTATGAAGTACCTTAAGCAAGATAATTGTAAGAGAAAAAACTACAATTGCATTATTGTTGTGCTAAACTGTGACATACTTAAAAAGCTAATTTCTTTTATTATAATGGAATTTGGTGTGCATATCCTTTAATCTACTTCACTATTTCTTTACATTTTTACACACAAACATGTGTGTAAAGTGTTTCCCATTACGTGTACTACCTAGTTTAACAAATTGCAACAAATTTAAAACAATTAAAAATATACTTGGCAATTCCATAAACTTCACTAGTTTTTTATTTTTTTTTTTACAGTTTTGGGACTAACTGAACATCTAGGATGTCACAAAAATGTGCAGCAAATGAAAGATCTACTGCAAGTCTAAAATTATGCAAGAAGACATGATCAATATTTTATGAAAAAGTAACATTTGACATGAGTGACTGTCCCAAATTTTACCAAATCCATTTCAACCAATCACAATGCTGAACAGTTTGCATCTAAATCAAAAGCTAAGCAAACAAAGATGTATCCCCAAAATAGGGCTTTCTACAGCTATGTCGGTTAAAGTGCATTTACTTTTCAAATTCACTACAGTCACCCTTCAATTATTCCTTTCAATTAAATAAATTTTAACCAAGAAATTAATCTGCTGTGGCTGGGCTTTTCTCTATTCCACAGAAGCAAACATTTTTTCACTCAGCCTCCTTTAAAAAGCAAATTTAACAAAACTGCTAAGACAAAAAGGATGACCTAATTAGTACTAAGTAATATTTAAAGCTTTTATATATATAGTACACTCTTATTGCTAGCCTAACTTCCCAGGCTTTAGCCTCACTGATATTGTTTGATCTATCTGGCACTATTACTGCTTAAGCACGCAAATTCATGTTGTCCATTCTTGTACGCATCCAACACACGGAGAAGGAATCAAACTGTAAAGAAAATTTTCTGTGAACCCTGACGAAATTAACTGTGAGGGCAGTGGTGTCCTCACCAAGATACAGGGTCACCCCTGGGGACTGGAGCTCTCAGTGGGCAGACCCACACAAAACCAGTCAAAGGCAGTAAGGACAACTCCCCAGAACCAGCAAGAAACAAGACTCGGAAGTGAGTTACAGGAATCGCTTACCCTGGTCTACCTCAGAGCCAGTCCCGCTAGAAAACTTAAACCCCAAACAGATGCTCTCCCACTCCTCACCGCTCAGGAGTGGGACACAAGATACGTCTTGTATTTATTTCCTTGTAAATCTTCATTCCTGTTAAAGCACTGAATTATTAGTGCTGTACTAAGTAAGTTCGTATCAGTTATCTGAACAGATTTGACCAGCTAGTTATGAAAAAATACCCGTCTAAATCAGAATAACATTGGATAAAAAATGTAGGTCACTGAAGAAACAAACCATCAACAAATATTGCCAGCTTGCTGTTCGAAAAGGAATTTCAGCATGAGCCTTTCTTTGCTCCGTTCAGACCCAAATTCCTGTATCTCAAAGCCTTTAAGCGCACACTGGCCTAAAGCACACGCTTAAAACCGCTTTGCTGCGTTAGGACCTTCCCACCGGCACACGGGACCTTCGCACTGCCTGCAACGTAATCCCCTGCAGTAAGCGTGCCCTCCCTTCCCCATGGCTCACCTACTCACGAAATCCACGGCCAAAACAAAAAGAGTATATACTAAAAATCAAATCACGGTGCGTCAGTGTAATGCTAACGCCCGATATGCATCGCCTGTACGCTATGAAGCCTCTGGGCTCACACAATGCCCGTGAAATCACAAGTCGTACCTATGAAAGTAACTACAGTGCCATACACAAGGAGACTTTAACGTAATGCTTGTGAAACACCAGTCTTTCACGTTCGTGCCACAACTGGCCAATTCACATTATGTAGCAATGGCCCACAGGTCTCTCCTGCACGTCACTTTTTTTTCTAATCAGAATAAACAAACGCATTCTCCAAAATTCTCCTCTAAGTTGCCCTCAATTTAGTGTGAAAATGGTTGAAAGAGATTAAGTCAGTTGTATTTTTTAAAGCAGAAAAGTATTATCTATGAAAGAAATTTTTTCTTCCCCAGAATCAGTGTACTAATATGTTTTTTATAATCCAAAACTGAAAATAGTCCTTTAAATCAAAAGTTTTTAGTTAATACCAGTGTTTTGGAGCCTCCCACTGGCAGCCATCACACAGCCGAAGTGAGCTATCAGCTGAATGGAGGGTTTATACCCAGGCATCAATGACTATTTTGCTTTAAAAGAAATGAGTATTTCTGAGTTCGTACTTTAAATGCAATTTAAAAGATCATAAAGGAAAGAATCCAGCATTTATTGTGTGTCTCCCAGCAGACTACTTAATGTTCAAACATCTACTATGCAAAGGTCAAATGATTTTACTGAATGTAATGGTGACAAAAATATTCTACAGCACTGAAAAAAATATCAGATCATCAAGGAAAAAGATATGGGCCTGAGATCCTGCAAGAGTCACAATAAATAATCTAGATTCAGTTCAGTAAGAAAGAAAATTGCAAAGTTGTGTCAGGAGATCCAGATTAAGAAAGATAATACGTAAAATACAAATTACATACTTTTGGCAATGTTCTTCATAAAGGAATATTTTAAAGTAATATAGCAAATTAATTTTTATTAAAAACCCCAAACTTTTCTTACACAAATATTGCTTGCACAGAATTTAAAAAAAAAAATGTATTCACAAGGGGAACCTCTGAGGTATTTTGCTGCAGGCAGCAACATGGATAGCTGAACTCAAACAAAAATCCAATGTAAACAGTTGTGCTAGTTGTAACATACACAGGGTAAAGCTGCAGTGAGCACTCATTCAGGAATAAAACAGATTATAGGTAAAACCAATACAAAAAAAATTTACTCAAATGCTTATCTGAAGCAAACAGCAAAGGCTAATAGGTACCAATTTATTTTCCATTTTATTGTGCTTTTCCTTCCTTGACATTTACATCAAACACTTGAGGTTCTCATTCTTTCTAACATAAAGAGGTTCCTCCGTGCGCCATGCACACTGCTAGCTGGTGGTCCCGGCTCTGCAAAGCCACGTTCCCACCAACCAACCGAAAAGAGCTGGAAACAAACCCAGGAACTGCCTGTCTGCCTCTGATCTGCTGCTGTCTGAGCGGGATGTGGTGGTCAGCAGCAGCGCGTGATCTGGGGAGACCGAGTGGGATCTCTTCACACCAACGGACAGGAACGTCAAGGCAAAAATGCGGCTGAGTGGCAAGTAAGGAAAAAAAAAACCAACAAGCAGGAGTACAGCAGGAGTAAAGTGCAGTAAGAGAAGGCGGCTGGAGAATTATATGGACAAAGGAGGAAAAAAAAACAACCCAACAACAAAACAGAGGACAAGTTAGCAAAGCAGTAAGAGAAGAGACAAGGGAACAGAAAATAGGGAGTAATGTAACTAAGAGCAAAACTACAATGTGATGTTCACTTTCTGGAAAAGAATACAGCATTTCTCACATTAAGGACAGTGACAGGTTCTAGTTTGGTTTTGGGTTTTTGTTTGGTTATTTTTTACTTTTGTGTATAATAAACAAATGAACAAAACTTGGAAAATCTTGCATTCTAACATCTAACATCAAAACCTGAATTTTGGTAACTTAAGCTGGTGTAACATTTAAAGAAAAAAAAAAAAGGCTCTCACTAGATGTTTTGCAAAAGTTAGACATATCCTATAAAATACCAAGTAAAGACGGAAAGTAGGGTGCTAAATTGATATTGCATCTGAATGAGACTTCTGTTCGCTAGCTCACCAAAAAAAAAAAAAAAAAAAAAAAAGCTGTAGATGCTACTTATTTTATATATTAATACAAAGATACATAATTTTGACTATTAAATGATGTTCAGAAACATACATACGTTTTTTTCTGTGCTCAACCAGCTCAACAGCCTGCTTTGCCGAGCATTTTGAAAACCAGTTGTCCCCAAGCAGAACAGTAACCTCATTGGTGTGGACAAGTTTTCCTGGCATGAAGGCAAGAGGACCAAAAGGTACCTGTCAAAGGCACAAGAAGAAACAGCTGAAAATCACTGAAGAAATTAAAACCTAGACAGTCATTCATGTCTTAGTTGTAAAAAAAAAGTAAAACACAGAGTTAAAGGAACAAAAATTCTACTGCAGTTATTTAATGACTAACCCTTCATAAATATTCAGATTACCAGATCCATTTGAATTTAGTATTGTACTTACAAAATCAGGAAAGAAGTATTTAACTAGAAAACTTTTTTTATCACTTAAAACTACAGTATAGCTGAATGCTCACATGCAAAACCACTTAATCCTAACACGTAAGCCTTGATAATAAAACCGTTATCATTTAGGTGAGTTTCACATGTGTTATGCACAGACTACATTCAGTTCCTAATAAAAGCAAGTTTAGCTTCGCTAAAAGTTTTAAAACACTTCAACAGGCATGGTCAACTCAAAGTTGTAAGTACCTAGAAACCTCAGCGTAAGTTTGTGGGGCTAGCAGGAGGATGACCGGCCGTGCTTAACCTGACTTTGCTTCACCATCTCCAGCGTGCAGACCTCAACCTTGGGGCAGCGCTCCACCAAGCAACGCCGACCCCCGGTGCCTCTCCATACAACACCCAGAGCCACAACACTTCAGAGTGGAGTACAACGGTGACAAACACATTTTATATCCTTAACGGGGGCTTCTCAAAACGTGCAACCCCCACCTTAACACAGAAGGCAATGTATGGGACGTCGGGTTTCTGAATTAGGACACCTTCCGCAGCCCAGACTTTACAGACGGGGCTCGGGCACATCCCGTCGCTGAGGAGCGGCCACGGTTATCCTCACTCCTGTCTCCTGCACCAGCCTCCTGCGCTCTTACCCTCAGACCACCTGCCTGCCCCTGGCCTTCAGTCGCAAAGAAATCAGGAGACTAAAAGCAAACTGAAGTTAAAATGGAGGTGGCAAAAAGCGAAGAATCACAGCAAGCTCAAGTTTTCTCTTTCTTAGGGTAAGAAGGGATCTGTCTCAGCCAGTTTGTATCAGTTGCTTCTACTTTATTCCCCTACTCCTCCTTCCTTTCCTTGGGAGAGGCACTTGCTTTTCTTACGGCACTTGTGCTCCAGCAGAGCACCGGGCCGGGGGGAGCCGTTTCCTTGGAAAGTGAAGCTCAGTGTCCAGGAGGGCACCGACGCCTGGAAGAGCCCTGCAGCGGGCAGGATCCCGGCACTAAGACCAGGCAAACCTGCCTGTCCTGCACGCGTACCCTTCCCGACTTGCAGCAGACTGCGCCATTTGCCTCTTCACTCGTCCTCCAAAACGATGATAGCAAAATTGAAAACGTATGAAAATCTTTGGCTAACAGGATAGGAACTATTTATATACATTTAAAGTAACAGATGTGAGTTGACATTGCTGCTTTAACTCCAAATAAGGCCTATCTAGCTTTTTTTAAAATAGGGTTTTTTCTGTGCTTCGAAAAAACACTATCTTTTTGCTTTTTAACAAGTGGACACGCATATACGCATGGTGATGGGACTACACACACAAAATCCAGAGCTGAATCATTAGCACAGGAAAAGGAAACACTTTTCCCACACGGCACGTGTACTCCAACACCGTCTCACCAACAGCTCAACTCTCTACGCTGAGCCAGGTTGCCCAGGAAGAAAGCAGTCAGGCAATTTGTGCGGAAATTAGCCGTTCAGTTATTCACAGTACAACCTCCCTCCCTTCCAGGCTGTATCTTGAGTTGGACATGAGAAGGGGGGAGGAAAAAAAGAAAGAGAAAAGCCAATTTGGTCAAAATTCTGGTAAGCGCAAGCCAACAGGGCAAAGTTTACAGCAGGGGCTGTGCAGTGGTTCAGGAAGACTCAAAGCCCCAGGAAAGATCACTATGTCAATGTGAAGATCGGTGCAACAAAAATTAGCAGCACCTCTTTATGTAAAAATCAATGTTCTAGGGTTTCTTTCCATGAATCAAGAAATACTACGGCCACTTTCTTCTCAGGAAGTGACTAAGTACCATAATTCAGTCATAATTATAGTTTTCTATACAATAGGTTTACATATCAAATATGTCAGGGTTTGTGTTAGCATTTATGTCATCAGTTCTCAGCTGTCAGTAACACTGTCATTTATAGTGGATTTCAAAGAGAAGAGAAAGAAACAAAAGCAAAGGTTTAACTCTTATCATAATAAACGTAGCACTACGAAGTACTCCGTGGCAACCTGAGTAACGCCTCACCGCCAGCGCAGGTGCCTCAGGTACTAAACATTTTAGCCCATCTCCTTACGGGAACTCCACAGCGTACATACCATGATATCGTAGGACAGTTTATCGGGCAACGTACGGAGTCGCTCCTGAAGAGCCTCATAATCGCTCTCCACCTTCTTCCTGTTGACAAATTCAAGTTGATTCAATTTCGTATCTAAAGAGTTAATAGTTTTCTGCTAGTAATTCAACAACACACAAAAACCACAGAAAAATAAACTATTTTACTCTTAAGCATGTATAATAACTTATTTATAAAAGACCTGGAATGACAAACATAATACCTAGATTATTTTAGAATAATGTGCATTGGAATAGGGACTAATTATTTTAGATTGTGCATGTCTCTCTCTGAATTTGAATTTTTTTATGGCACAAAGAATGAGTTCTTTCACTAGGATTTGGTGTATCTCACCCCATCTTCAACAGTTATACCACCATCAATATTTAGAAAAATAACTGAAAATCCAGTTCATACTTTATAAGAGGCAAATTCTTCAAAGTATCGCTTGTAATAAAGGATTCATGACCTTGATCTGAGCTGACAGAAATGTGAAAAATTATAATTAATACTGATTTTCACATGAACTTTGTGTTCCTACCAAGAGTCAACACTCCTGAAAGATGGCTTGACCACCAGGGTTCTGTTGCATCTTCAATCCCTGACAAGGGACAACACAGGTGAGTAACATCCTCCGCTGCTTCTCTATCCAAAATGCAAATAAGGCTCATGCTACGTGTTGTTACCCAAGACAGAAACGGCTTGGTGAACTTAGACAAATTATTCCCCCAGTAGACACCTGGCTCTTCAGAGGACTTTGCAAGATACAGCATTTCAATCGCTGCAGGGATTTTCCTTTGTGTGCAAAACAAGCAACAACACTCCCTCTAAAAAAGCCCTCTTTTGTGAAGACATTCTTAAATACTTAAATTTGGCTGGAAAAAGCCTTTTAATGGACCGGTGCCATTCTGAAGATGGTCAGAAATCAGCTCCTGCATGAAGTAGCTGGCATATAAATGTCAGGTTTGATGATATTGTTTACTTGTACTTCAAAATAGTAAACACACATATGGTAGTGAATGCTGCAATAAAAGGCAACTGAAAGCATGGAGCAGCACACTTAACAACGCTGACCCAAGATGCAAATTACAGGTTTTCTGGGGATGATTCAGGAAAGCAATCTATAAATGTGCTGAAAAACGAATGTCATAGTTGATAACACAACTCTCAAAATATTATCATTGATTTTCTTAGATTCATAAGCAGAGTGAAATCTTCTTCAGCATTCATTATGAAAAATTATCTGATACTCCTACGTTTTGACTCATTTGCTTCCGTAGATGAACTTTGCTGTAATCACCCTACTTTAGACCTGGAGTACTTCATATTTTAAGTTGCTGAACTGGTCCTGAAAAAAGAGAATTTATGCCACTTGGACATTAAAACCATATTCCATATAACTGATTTACAAAAGATGCTTGCTGCTGCTTTGGTTTAGGCAAGTTTCTCTGTCCACTGCCCCCATCAACGTGGAAATGTAATTCACTTCCTTCAAAGAGGAAGGACAAACTCATGAATCTTAACAAAATTCACTGAGATATTTTGGGAGGGGGAGCGATATAATGACAACTTGGTGTCAACAATACCAATCAATGACTTAATGATATTTACAGAATCCAGCCTTTGCCTCACAGAGATCTGTATTTGAGAAATGGACACGGATGCAATCCAACCACCCGTTGAAAAACAAACACGATCCCCAATCCGAAGGCCTTGCCCATGTTGCAAACGCGAAGAGAAGACTCCATGGGAGCGGGATGACAATCCCCCCCCTCGCAGCAGCATTAACCGTTCCCATCGTTTCATGGCTGAAACTCACTCAACATTTCTTCATTAATCTGAAAAGCAGATACTGCTGCCCGTTACTGAATAATCTGATTAGGGTACAGGAGAAATCACTTGCTACAAAAGCTATTTTGCTTTACAGAGCAAAGTATGGTTGTTTTTTTTCAGTGAGACTCCTGCCCTTTGCTGATCAAACACTGGGAATCTCTAAAAGTACAGCCACATCCTGAACTGGACAATCGAGATAAAGAAAATTAAAATCAATCATTTTAATTAATCGGCCTGAAACAGCGTTACTTAAGGAAGGAGGCTGACCTCCCTCTTCACCTACAGCCGATGGTCACACGAGCTCTGGGGTGTGCCGGCGCTATGCACAGTCCCTACACGCAATGAAGGACCAAAGCAAACGGGGAGGATGGATTTTGGGACTCCAGCTAAGAGCATGTCCCTAAAAGGGGAAACGCATGTCGAGATGTTTCATCCCATACCAGACCCGTTATTGGATTCATGGCTTTAGAAATATACTTCAAGTGTACTAAAAAATGAAAAAGAAAATAATTTAATGGAAATATACTGAAGCTGAGCATTTAAAAACCCTATTCTTATTCACTCAATTCTATTTAACATTCTTCTGTGTCACTGACTACTTAAAAGGTCTTATATGAACAAATTACTCAGTTGAAACAAGAGCACTCAGCTCTTGCACAATCAAGATCTAAATAAGGGTACTAAATTTTAAATAATTTTTTATAAAGTAAAGATTGTATGGATGCCGTATAAACTGCTTTCCTACATAAAAGGCATCAGTAAGTTAGGTTTTCCTTTTGACACTCTGCGCCCCAAAACCCCCAAGTTCATGAGGCCATGGCCAGAGTTTGCATAAAAGTAAAGACACGGGCAACTTCTTCTACAGCCAACCCTCCTGCCCCACTCCACAAACCTCAGCCTTTTTTGTAAGAGGAAATAATTGTCACAACTTTCCAAACTCTTAAAAATTTGATTGAATTTTAAGGCTTTCTGACAATTATTTTATTTTTGAAAAATACTGTCTTGTAGTGAAAGAATGCAGAATTTCACACGGGACCAAACTGGTAGGGACATTGCAAAGCTCCTGAGAAAGTACATGGGGTGGGGATATTCTGCCTGACTTCACCAAAGCAGCACCAGCAGGCACTTCAATAATATTTCCCTTATTGAAAATTAATGCAGCCTCTGAATTTTAAACATAAATGAAACATACTAGTTTTAGATTATTTTTGCAAGCCAATAGTCAGAATTTAATATGATGATGTGTATAGATTGCCTTGATTTTTTTCCTCTTATCCGGTGCTTGCAGCCTATGTGCATTTAAACTAAAAACATTTGGTACACACTAAATATAAATTATTTGCTTGGAGATCTTTCAGGCATGAAGAAAAAGCCTCTTAAAATAAATTTAAAATATTATATGCTTGACGGTGTATAACCAAAGGTTTAATCTCACCACTAAAGGGGCAGTTGCTGTGATTCTGCAATAACCCTGCAGACAATAATCAAGACAGCTCCTGTGGTACTCTAAGTAAAATCATGGTAAACACAGCATGGATATATTGTAATTTGATATCTGTAAGATCAACTGTTATATCTCACAGTAACTCATAATATAAGATTTCATTCACCATTAAATGTACATTTTCCTCAGATGCCATACAAAACTCTTATTTACTAAGCATGTTTTCTATTAACCATAGATTGCCAACAGAGAAAAAAGTGCCCAGAGATAATTTTTTTACATAACAAACCATTTCTTTCTAAGCATTACAAACTAAGCTTTATCACATACTTTACTAGGGGGGAAAAAAAACCAGGGAAACATTACTTTCACATTGTTTTAGCACATGGAGGGAAGGAAGCAGAATTTCCCTCCTTGCTCCACAGATAGAAAGAAAACAAGAAGAATAATAAATTCTACCCTGGGAGTACTTTTTCACCAAGCAGGCAAATTCAGCATTCATCCCACAAGGTTACTTGGGGAAAAATGACAAACGAGCTGGGTATTTAAAACAGAAGTATAAACACTAAGGCTCAGTGTATTCGTGATTTAAAGTAACGATATCAGTGGAAATTAAATACATTTTAAAGAGAGTAAGTACACTGCAACAATTCTGAGCTATCGCTAACTATAATCCCTAAAACATGCTAGTAGGATTTGGCTATCATTAGAATAAATAGCAGTACTTTACTAAAATATAACTAGGTTACTCATCAGTATTTTAGGCATGTAATCAAACATTTTTCACTTACCAGTGCTGGATTTTTTCTTGGCAGCTAGTGACCACCTGTCATTAAAACAGATAACTACTCATGAAAAAACAAGGCTAAGCACACAGCTGCAATGTCAATGCATCAGAAACTAGAACAGTAGCTTTACAGATGTGGTGAAGTCTCTCTATACATTTTTATTTGTCAGTGCAAAGGCATGTGAATGGTAGTTCTTAAGCAGCACACTTTATCACACACTAATGCAGACTGATAACCACAGAAAAATTTACAGCTTTTCAGTTCATATTTTGGTACAATACCTGCTCCATAACTATTAGGTGACACACGATATAAGATAAGTAGTAGTTTGCGCAATCTGCAGATCTATTTTCAGTGTTACATGTTTGCAGCATAAGAAATAAGAAAACAACATAAATTATACCAAGACATCAATGTAACTTCCATACTCAGTCATTAAAAAACAAAAACAAATGAACAGCATCAAAAACATTTTTGCCTTTATCGGTACATCAACAAATGTTTCCACTGGCCATTTGAATTTGAAAAAGCACAAATTAATGTTGTGGTGTTTAAATACAAGTATATTCCACACCATTATGGGCTGCTGCCTTTCCTTCTGCTCTTTCTTGGTGTTAAAAAAAAAAAAAGGAAGTTTTAATCTGAATATTGCACTTAATGCTTTATGCCACAGGCTTTCCCAAGAGATTCAAAATAATTTACAAACTTAAGCACATTGTTAAAATGAAATACTTTTTTTCTTTTTAACTGTATTTTTTAGACCATGTAGATATAGCAAACAGACAAGATGCTCAAACCTGTGACCTTCTCTGCTGTAATTACGTGGAGATTTTGTTTTTCAAAACATATTCTGATCTCTGAATAATGGTTACCAAAAATATAACACAAACAATTTCATTCAATTATATGAAATGCAATGAAGCCATGAGGCAATTAAATATGTCTAGACATCTTCTCAATATAAGCATTTTCTAGATTTTTTTTTTTTTTTTACAAATTTTGCTTTTCCTATAGCCAAAATAATGCTAACATTTGAAAGCAATTAATGAGAAAATTTGCAGAGAAAACAATAACATACATTCAAGTACCACTGAAATCACTGGAGCAGATAATTCTTTTTTTTTTTTTCCCTAAACAACAGAATGAAAGACAATTATTTTTTTTTTGTTAGCATATGCGCAGCTATTGCAGGACAGATCTCAGACCCTGCACTTTCTACTCATATAGGAGTAAAAAAATGGGACTACTTTGTGAACTAATAATTCTTTAAATAGACTAAAGTATTTAAATGAAAAGGATCAGCTTTACATTTGTGGTTACGCTATTTCATAATGCATGGGGAAATTCAGCCAGGTAGCTTGTCCCACGTAAGTCAAGTTTAAGTTTATCATTTGCTCTAAACTCCTATAAATCAAATGCCTAGCAAATATTTCCCTTAATGCACAAGCTGACTATTTTTAAGGTTAAGAGTAAATGTACAGACTTCTACAGGACATCAGCTCGGAAATACAATTCATACTCTTAATATCGAGCCCATTTTAAGAGTGAAGTCTCTGTAAAAAGTATAAATCATACAGCGCAGCAAGGTTTGCTAACAACGCGAACACGGAACAGAGCCCACCGCTAACGAGAAGAGTCAGAGCCTCTTCTATCAACATCCTTCGCTCTCCCAGATTTGGCAGGGATTGTGAAGTACACAACGTAATTACACAAACACAAATGTTTATGAAATCCTTCAGGAAAGTTCCAGTTTAATTGCCCCATTACAGATGAAGATGGAAAAGACAGGAAGCCTTCCATTCCCGATACATGACTTTCCATGCATGAAGCGAGCTAAAAGCACAAAAAGAAAAGCCCTGCAAACCATAAGAGCAGCATGTTCATTAACCTCTACATGATAATCCTTTCGTAGCTGCATATTAACTAGTTACATATTCATAATCATTTACATTATTTAGAGGACCTTCTATGAAAATTTCCAGGCTATATCCATTAGCTACAATGTTAAAGGTTACAGAAGATAGTCTACTTAATGTTTCCAGGAAGCTTTTTTAATTAGTAAATATGTAAATTGGGCACATATGCTTTTTATGTTTTTAAAAAATAGTCCATCAGTAGAACAGCAGAGGGGCATATGCTGTTTCCATCACCCTTTATCCCCTTTAAAAAAAAAAAAGAAAAATCAATAACACCAATCAATTTTAATTTAATTCTTCTTCTTTGATATAATCTCTCTTGAAGGGATACTAAAGGGTGGAACCAACAACAAACCTTTTCGTTTCGGTGGCCAGCATAAAATGAGACCTTTTACAGAAGTGCTAAAATGTACCACCTTAAAAATGTTTCAGACTGCACTTCTGGAACTGAACTCTATTAAAAAAATAGAGAATAAATATTGAAAAATGGATAGAGATCAATTATGCATATGTCCTTTATTGGGTCAGTCTCACTGTTTGGGTAACAACTGGTCTTATCACAGCAAAGAAACAAATAGATAAATATATAAACAAATCTTTGATTCTTTGCCTTTAATCAAACACAGGAAAATCATTAGTCTATCTTCCACACATAATTTATATCTCGAGTTACAATTAAAGAATGGAAATTCCTTTCAGGGTAAATAAAATAAATGACCTGTTTGTTTGTTCATTTGAGTTCAATTTGTCTGGACACCTAGTGCCACCAACTATGCATTGCTTTTAAGGCATCGTAGTGGAAGCGGTATCAATAAACTCTGAATTCTCCCCCTTTAAGCACAAAAATGTGTGAGTCTGTGAATGCATGCCGTTATCAATGGCTTATCGGCATACTAAAATATTTATTAAACTACTCTTGCAGCACCTAATCATGGGTCCGGTTATTAAAACAGGATCCACTGCCAGACAATGTATTCCACAGTCTTCAAAGAAAGCCAATGAGCAAAATAGTTTGTTCCCGTCCTGTCCTCCACCAGCAACTTGTTAAAATTTAGTGCTTCTCAAGCCCCTGACCGGGCCAGCCGTACCGGGGAGCTCAGCAGCGGGCCCCCGGGACAGCCCTGGCAGAGCGCACCTCCGCACACCTGTAACCCCAAGCGCAATTCCTTCGGGATTCAAACCCAAACCATTAAAGCAGGAGATCGCGCGTTGGTTCTGCTCTCGTTACTGCTATGCTGAAAGAGAAGCGTACATTGCTGCTTTTTGGGAATCTCTTGTTCCTAGGTTTCACAAGCAGAGTCACAGCAGAGTAGGAAGATCAGCTCTGAGCTACGATCATTTCCTGAGTGCCCCCCAGTTTCACCGTCCAGTCTGAACACTGGGCAGCTTGCAGGCTAGGGAATGCAAATCACCCCCAAACAACTCATACAGCCAGACTTCATCAGCCATCCGAAGGCAGAAATTTCCTTTGCCTGCAACAATCTATCTATATTCCACCTTCTCCACGATCTTCCATCTGAAGAGCTCAAAACCTTTTCCATGAATTAAAGCGTACAGCGCTTTGGAAAAGCTCTGCACTGATTTTGCAGGCTGAGCAACTGAACCACTAACGCGGGTCAGGAACAGGGCTAGAAACAGAAGCCAGATCTCCTAACTCAGCAGCCAGGCGTTACAATCACTTGCAACGATTCCTTGGGAATGAAGACAGGTGAGAAGGATGCTGTAGCACGAAGCTGACTCTTACCTGTAGGTGCCCATGGGTCTCTTACCTGTTCACATTATCCCACCTTTCCCCAGCAGGTCCCCACCTTCACATACAAGGGCACCTCTACCACCTCATTTTTCTTTACCTGTTGCTTCTGTACATGCTCCCACTACTAACAGCTGAATGTAAATTCTCCGTGGTGCTTCTGATTCTCAAGGTGGTGCCCAAATAGTTCTGCTCTCCTCTCTAGTCCCAGACTATTTTGTTTTATTTAGGTAGTTCTCCAAGGTGGAGTTCACGCACGCCAATGTCTCCCTCCGCTAAGCAGCTAGGCACTGCCTACAAAGGTGATGGGTTTAGCTCACTGAGGGTAATTCTTCTCTCTCCGGTGGCTGTTCTGAACAGCAACAAGGCAACCTGCCAAGTCACAATGTTATTTATGTCTCAGCTCGCGAGAGATTATAAGCAACAGAGCTGGTACTGGTATCACCTGCAGGCAGTTTGGGGAACCAATGCTAAACCTGCTGTATCTGAGTCACGCAGTTATGTTCAAGTCTAAAGAACTAGAAACTGGTATTTTTGAGACGAAAGTTAACTTCAATGAATACAATGAAAGTAAATTTCCCCATCAGATAAAGAAAAGTTCCTAAATGAATGAGAGGCTATTTCCACACTTGCGGGTATGAACATGGAAAATACAGCATGGCACAAAAGCAAAGTTTCCATTTAAACAAACTGCAAGCTAGGCATCCAAGAGGCCAAGTAAATGTGTGCTGTTTCTACATGCATACTTGAGTATTTTGCTTCAAAACCGTGGCTCACAATCTGGCTGGTCTTCTGAAATTAGAAGCTAGGGACACAGATCTAATCCCAGCCCTGATTCTATTTCTTCCATATGGCCTTGAGCAAATCACAACCTCTCAGTCTACATTTCTTCATCTGCAAAATGGGGATAATAGTATTAACCTACCCACCTCAGAGTGTTTAATGATGATTAATTAATGTGAGAAAAGCACTCTAAAGATGTAAGAGCACTATATAAGTGATAAAGCATTATTTACCACTTGAAAAGTAATCTGAATAAAATCAGATATGCAAGTAATTTGTTTACATGTAGCAATAATATAATTTGTGACTATTTAATCTTGAATTAGTCTCACTTTAAACATGCCTTTCAATCACATTTCCAGTTACTTAGGGAAAATGACAGTATGGAATACTTTTTGTGGAAGCAGAGCAAGTAATGAGGTGGTAATTAAAGTAAGGGTCTAATAAAGTCTAAACCCAATGATTTGCCTTCAGGAGACCGTCCCTGCCATTCAGGACTGTGTAAAAATCTCAGTCTCGACCTTGGTTCGGTTGTTCAGAACATTCCACGAACTACAGTGGCAGCGTGTGCTGGTGTGCTGAAATGCAGACCCACGTTCGCAAGGCTCATGACAAATCCAAGATAATTTCCACTACTGACCTAATTCAGATGACTCCAACTCTGTGCAGTTTTAACCGCTTAACCTTCTACATTGGCGTATTTACTGCAGTTGATACATTGCACGTGAGCTGCCTCCATCTGTAAATGTTTGCAGTATCAATACCCACTCTGCCATGCAACTCATACACGAGATTTCTCTGTTGCACCCCCAAACCCGAAAAGTTTACCAATGAAATAACCAGTTCACAATTTGACTTTACATTATGGAAGAACACTAATGGGTGGTCAAATATTTAATCATCTCTTGGTAACAAGGATGTAGCAAGCCACACGCAAAATAAACATTTAAAATGAATTTTCATTTTTTCCTCTAGGAAACTACACAGTACTTGCCTAAAACGCAGCAATCACTGATGGAGAAAGACAGAATTAACATTTGCACAATTGTTTATCCTAGAGCCCCATTTTCAATCAAAAAATGAAATAAAACTATTAAAAGTTCTTCAGTCTGTTGGCACACTGTATGATCTAATGGAAAAGGAAGAAAGCATTTCAGAGCTCTCATATTCATTTATTAAATCATATTACTCAAAACCACTACATTTCAACAAATTATTAACATAAATCCCCCTTTGGGTGGAAACTTTTGCCTTTTCAAGAAATGTGTTTGGGAAGAATACTGAAGGAAAAGAGAGACTGAAAGAAATTTGAATCATGACAAACATTTCTTTCTGAAGGAAAAAATCTCATTTAAAGACAGAACCACAATTTTTACCTTTCTCTACAAGAAAACAAGTGAAGATCTACTATACTTATATTAATTGTGTACCCACAAGTGAGTGTCTCAGTTTTGCAGGAAAAGTAGTACATAACTGTTATTTATCAATAAATAAAAACTAAGTTCTGACCAAGACGATTTTTGGGAGCTTAAAAATTCTACTTGAAACATCTACGAATTATAAAGCAGACAGAAAACGCCTCATCTCTTCTTTGCCAGCTGGTAAGTTCTGCCTTCTCCAGACTATTTTATGTTGTGACCACTGCTGTGGTTTTAGGTCACGTAGACAAATAACTTAGAGTTACCTGGCAGTAACCGCACAGGGACACGCGAAGCGTGGCAGCCCACTCCCCCGTGACAGCCAGGCAGGCAGTGCCAGCTTCCACCAGCCAGCACCCTTCTTCCTCACTTCCAACCGTGAGTTTCCAGCACCTTTATTCTGTTTTGCTGTTTGTCAGTCCCCTTTGGGAGTCACTTCAATTCACAAACCCAACAAAAATCCCAAAGGCAGCCGGATGTTTTCTGCTGAGTGAGTTTAATTAGCTGAACTGGTGTTACCTGAACTGGTGCAAGCAAGGAACAAACTGGAGTAAAGTCTCATCTTTCCCTGGTAGCAAGTCAGTATCCATGTCATGTAACTTCATCTTGAGACAGAGCTAAGGAACTCATAATCAATATTTTAGCTTCCTTCAGGTAAACATATTCACGTGGCTATACCATTTCCAAGCTAGCTCAGGCACCAAGACAGCAGCAGACCAACATAAACACAGAACTCCCATGATCTAACTTACTAAACATCTCAAGCAGGTTTTGCAAGCTTTGATGTAGTCTATGGTGCAACAACTATGCTGCTAGCAATACCGGAGTTAACTAGCTTAGAATTGCCATGAGCTGCGGCACCTGCCCCACAAACGTACCTTCAGGCTGCGGTTCAACATTCAGCCACAGTCCTGAGTAAACTAGTCATCATCCCTCCCGGTCTCCAGCTACTCAGTTCCACCATCTCATTCTTCCAACCTCAACACAATCTGCTGACAGAACTTTGTCATGAAACTTTTGAACAAGCGACTGAGACCGCTGCTCACAACTGCTCTACCTTGGCATGAGCATGGCCAGGGCTCAGAGGGCCAGTCCAGTTTCATCTATCACTGGCTCTGCCTTTCCCCCATCACATTTCTGCTGGCCTTTGACACCACCGTTTTGGCATGTTACTGGACTCCTCCTACCCCACAGCAATCTGATCACACATGCTTGTACAAAAGCGGTGGAGGGATTCGCCCTGTCTATGGCAGTGAAATTGCAGCCTATGCTAACAGACAAGAGGAACCACAAAACCAGCAACTGCACGACGCAGCCCAGTGTCCTAAAGCCCCACTGCAAAAAAAATGAAGTCTGAGTGCAGCTGCTGCTCTGAGGGCCTCAGGATGGCAAGCTACAAACTAGCATATCCACCTGCCAGACTGGAGCTTCAGATTAAAACAAAACACAAGTTCACAATCTCAAAGGAGGAAAGAAGTATGTGAGGCAAGTGGTACCCAAGTCGATCTGAGAAGACAGGTTATGAGCAGAACTTCTGGAATGGAGTTAATACTAAAGACGATTCCCAAACAGCACCCTGGTCACTGCATCCACCCACAAAATCTGGAGACAGCTACAGAGCCAGCACAATTTAGTAACATTTAAATTTTGTGGATATAATCTCATCTACGTGTTTTAGTTAGCAATGAGGCAGGACACATACAGACTTATCCACTCCAGAATAAAGATCAATGCTCTCTGAACTCTTTTGCGAACAGTTTAATTACCATTAAAAAAAACTATTTAAGATCTGTTAATTTATTTCACAACTCTTGATACGTTATCAACTAGTAGGTATTTAATTCATACTAATAAGAACATAGACAAATATTGACCACAAAAAGTAAAAGTGATGATCAGTTAACACAGGAAGACCACTAAGTACTACACTGAAAGCTTCCAGATAATGACTGAATTAGCCCTTTTACTTGAAAGCAGCACCTGAGAAAACATTATTGGAACCCACTATTACAAAAAAAAGCCCTGGACTGGGGGGAGTGGATGTCATCACAGGTTTCTAAGAGGTAATCGTCCAGGTACCTTTTAAAAAGGACCATGGCAAGTGAAGCTTCGGCCCAGACCTTTTAAAAAGGCACATGCCAAACCAAGCTTCAGACACCACATTAACTTTAATCAAACAGTTGTTGTGCAAAATTAAATCCTATTGCACTGTTGTCTCGTACCCAGGCTTCCTCTAGATTCTGTTAACTTGGATGAAGGCTGGAGAAAGTGCAATGCCCTGGGAGAGACCGCACTGGAAAGCCACTGAATCTCATCTGCCGAGCCTGCAGGCAAGCAGTTCCCCATTTCCAGTGGCTCCCGCAGCAGCGTGCAGCGTACGAGACCCTACTCAGTCTCGCTGCTCTTTTTCAGACTGGAGGAACAGCTTTAAAACTGCCGAGTTGCTGATTTCACAGCACAGATATGACTTGAAAGAGACTCAGACAGAAGCAGCCAGCCTCAGAAGTAATTCATATAGGAAAAAGATAAAACAATTTAAAAGAATCTGAGTTTAGGATTCTGTGATTTGTTTCCCCATAACCCACCTACAAGTTGTTTAACTGTTAAAAAACTGGAAGTATCCAGGATCTTGAAAACAATTTGGAAATTAAAGATCTTAGAGCTCCACCATATAAATGCAAAAAAATTAAGAATGTCATAATACACACTGGCCAATGAGTTATGGTAATAACTGCATTAAATCTAATTGTGCTTTGTTGTTATGATGAGTGACAGGAGAGTCACTTCCTTGTCCTAATTTTCCTAAAAGGAAAATAAAAGAATGTGTTTATCAGTGAAACAAAACAAAACAAAAACCCCTATTGTGCCAGCTAACACTGGAAACCTTTAGATACTCCATGCCTGTGTTTGCACTCTACAAATGCCTCTTGGGTCTAATTGGTTCTGTAATGTCTCCCTTTACGCGTATCTTCATCGTATTGGTCAGAAACTACAGAACGTGTCAGCCCACTGTAAATTCACTGTCTACACAAGTCTTACCAAATCACACAGATCTGACTCGTCAACTTCCTATCAGTTAGTGATCCCAACTCATTTGATTGTAGGAATAAATGTTTATCAAATATTATGTTTAAATGCAGGCTCTATAGCATGAGAATCCACCTATTTAAATATTCATTTTATAATTCCTGTACTAACTTGCAATAGATTTAACACAGTATTTTCAGCTAACATATATTGCTTTTGCAAGTAATCCATGACACATACATTATATTCTTCTTACAGAAATATTCAAAACTTTACGCAGGCACTGTGCTTCCAATGATGGTCTTTATCATGAAAATTACTAGATATTCTTCTATAATTTATCCCCAAGATACACATTCTAAGTCATGTTTTTATACAAAGTGCCTGTAGTGGGAGCACTGAAAATTGCTTTTAACAGTTTGGTCTTACTATCACTACAAATTAACAAGATGAAACCTGTCCAACAGGCAAGCAGTCCTAAACAAGAATTAAAATTACTTTTCACCGGGGGTCCTAAACCTGGAAGTTGCAGCCTCAATCAGGATATAGATAGAAAGTCACGAACATCCTGTTCTTTGAATATTTTTAAACAGAAAGGAAGCCTCAGTTCACGTGCTCTCCAGAGCAACTCCAGAGCACTTAAAAGCTCAAACTCATAGCTGAACCAGGGTAGTACGATGGCCTGGATGTTAAATAATCAACTATGATTCAAATATTATTTTTAATTCTGCAAAGAGATAATGCTGTATTTCATTATTACACTAAAGGCTGCCTTCAGACTCATAGGAATAAATAGGTTTCTTTATCCTTAATCAGACGCCACCAGGACAGCACCACATCACGGTAATTACAAGAAATATATGTGCCCGCTTAAATGCCAGTATACATACAGTTCTGGCTCAATGACTTTAGTATTTGTTACGCTGCTCATACTACGATTACTAGTTTACCAAAGTACTGGATAACTAATTCACCCTCATCTTAGTGCTAAGACCGAAACATGAGCCTTCAATTTCAGTAATTTTGTGAAAAAAATATGAATCTCTGAAGAGAGGCAGCTGAAACGAAAAGACCTCCTCCATCTTAAAATACAATATTTTTGTAACTGAAAATACTGTTGTAATCCAATTATATATATTCATTGCATAGAGGGAAAGTCTACTATATCTTCATCGCGACACTCCACTGTAACCAAGATATGTAGTTCTTTAGTATAATTTCATATTGAAGCTGAAACGTTCCAATTTTTTTTAGCCAATTTGCAGAAATTATGTAAAGTTTCCCTATGATAAAATATAATTTTGGTACATCAGCCTAACAGAGGCTTAATTAATGGTCTCCTGGGCCTCTTTTTCACTGGAGCAGATCTGTTTAAGAGGAGCCTTAAACTTGCTTACAGAGAGGTCTTACCATGAAGTGGGAATAATTCTACGTGGTTATGACAGACATCCGCTGACACATTAGGCCTGACTGACACTAATGTACCGGAGAAATTATTCTTCACCAAATTCTACCACCTTGAAAATTAACTGAAGGAGTCCAAGCAGATGAGTTACTATCGCCGGTTATCGGTATAATGGGTCACTATCCGTGCTGAATGGACGATGCAGCGTATTCCAGCAGATCCTCTTACTGTTCATCCACATTAACGGTCAGTTGGTTACGCAGATCTTTTAGTAATGATGTAGTGTACTATTCAGGAGTAGACACATTTTTGCATGCAGTAGTCCAGACAAGGCATATTTTTTACACCACATACGTGTTACCCGGTTTTCTTACTCTTAACTAAACCAGCGTGTGACAAAGCAATACACACTGAAGATAAACTCCTCTGTTATAACTGAGCTCTAATGCACATCCTGGAAGCAGCTTTAAAAAATCTTAGACATATGATAAAAATGAGCAGAAAAAGGGAAAGGCGTGCAGACCGGGCAAACGTACTTGTGCAGGTAACAGGCTGCACATGACCACAAGTTCCACAGTGACTCCCGCACCCTCACAGAGCTCACTCAAGTCTGGGACCTACGAGCCCGGCACCACACTCCTCACGTTAGCAGGGCTCCCTGGCCGTTGATCGTGAATGTCATCTCCAGGAAAAGGTGTCTCAAGTTTGTACTATGGCCGCACGTGGAACCTCAGGAGTCACTCCTGCAGAGGAGTATGGCTCTTTCAAACCCATTTCAAACGCAACCTGTGTTTCGTAAGGCAAGTCCCAGTTCTGGACACAGCCAGAAGCTGGCCCACGAGATGACCCGGCTCAGGGGCACCCGCGGGCCTCGCACGGGGCCTGCCTGCGGGACCGCGTTTCAGAGAGGTGCGTGACCGGCCCTGCGAGCGGAACAGCCACAGAGACGGGAACGAGGACGAACCGCACGCGGTTAAGAGCGCGCTGTGTACGCACGCCTCACGCTTACGTAACTGTAACGGTCCCCACGGCGTGCTAGGGCAGGCGTTCAGACAGCAGAGCGCAGGGTGTGCGAGGGCAGGCCCGGTGCCTCCCCAGCCATCGCACCGGCTTCCCCTCCTGCCAACTCCCGCTCAGCGGCCTGACGTGTGTGGTTTTAAAGGGCACTTCGGCCAACGCGCTGACGGAGCTCCGCTCCGCTCCGCACCCCAGCCCTGCCCAGCCGCACGCCTCCCGCAGCGCTTCTTCCCCGTGGAGGCGGTCCCGTACCGGGCTGGCGGGGGAGCCGGCCCGGCCCGTTCCCGGGGTGCTCCCGGTTACCCCCCCCACACACACACACACCCCCCCCCCAGCCCGGGCCCGCCGGGGAGCCAGCGCCGCC